>CM039468.1:56741996-56942380 GCA_022433065.1 Begonia loranthoides
ATTAAGAACTCACCACATAATTTGGAAAAACTCAAAACTTCAAATATCTAATTATTGAACTGGGAGGAACTCGAATTATTAATCAGAAGGAAGGAAAGATACTTCGCCATTTGAGTGCCCAGAAACTCTTCCACTGTTGGATGAACCCACCAAACTGAAGACAACTGAGAACTTGACTCGTTCTTAGATTGATTTGTTTACTTTTTCAAAATACGTTATTCAGTCTCCCTTGAGATAGAGAGGGAAAGAGATTAGGTCTTGTGGATGATGGTGAAATAGAGAATGAGGGCTAAAGTAGCAAGGAAGATGGCGAAAGAAATGAGTTGGAAGTAGAGAGGAAAAGGAATGGAAATGGCAAGGAAAAAGGCAATCACTAGGGATAAGAAGCCGAGGCAGTGAAGATGTAACATCTGGGCTTTCAGCCCAGCCCGGAAGGAAAAAAAAAAAAAAAACACAACCAAACCTTTTTAAAAATTCCCTTTCAGGGGAGTTACTGCGAGATTTTAGAAGAAACCTCCCCTGTAACAGCAGTGATTCAAAGGGGAGGATGATTGTCACTCCATCCATTAAGAAACTTCAAATCCCTCCATCATTTCTTCTTCATTGAGCAAGTGGGTATAGAATCCTCTTGGTTTGCAAATCATCCGAGCCAAGGTAAGTTATTATCAATATGTGATTTTCTCTCGATTTTCTCCCTCTTCGGTGAACCATATTAATGGGACATTTTCCTCTGAGGTTTGAGGACGTGGTATGAGTTTTAGAAGACCATTTTGGAGAGTGTAAGGCTTTGGCTTTCAACGATTTAGGTTCTCGTTCTTCATCAAGTAAGTTTGGGTTTTTCTTCAATTTTGGTTCTGTCCTCCATGAAGTTGGTTTTAATGACTTTGATTTTTCTTCAAAGGTTGAAGATTTGATCTATTTTGGCTATTTAAGATTCGGGTTTCAACAGTTTGGTTTGCGTTTTCGTTTGGTAAGGTGAAGTTGCCCTTCCTTGAAATTCCTTTTCTATTCATCTATTTTTGCAAAACTCATTCTGAAGAGTTTAATTGTTCAAAAAGGTTGCAAATTTAAGGATAAGTTGAGCATCAAAATTCGTCAAGTTTCAGCAAGACAAAACTTTTACAAGGTACAAAAATTGGTTCTTTAATGTTCTGAAGTTTCTGGGTTTAATGGGTTTTGATGCTTCAGATTATGAACTAAATATTTTGGATTTAAGTTTAGAATCTTGAAATTTATTCTAAGAGTAGAAAGGAGTTCTGGAATTCAATTTTTGGACAAAATGCTTGGGCAATGGTTTTTATAAATAGTTAAAGTTTGTGTTTTGGGATAGAAACTTCGGAGAAGAGTTTCAATAGGAAACTCACTTGTCTCCATCTGCGGTTGGTTCATGCTGAAAGTCATCATGGAATGCACTCTGGACAGTCCAGAGTGTTCAACTGGATCCTTCCTCCCAGTTGGACCAAATTGTTGGGCCGAAAATAGATCAAGTTGGGCCACAACTACTAATTTGGATTTTTGGGATATATATATATTGGACTTTATTTATTTATTTCTTTGGACTAATCTAAACTTTAAATTAGATTGAACTTTTGAGCCTCTAGATTGGATTATGGAATTAGGTCTTCAATTGAGTCATGCACTTAAATAGATATTCTTAAGTATTGTAAGGATTATTAAATGGATTGGATTTCCGATTTAGATTAAAGTTTAGTTTCAAATTAAATCCTAATATTTTTATCAATTATTATGGCTAGGTTCTAACACTTAGAAACCTTGGAAGTATTCTGGACTCTTTAATTTGGATTGGGCTTTAGCGTTGGTTGACCCAGTTTCGAGGTAGGGGTTATTTTATATTTAACGTACTTTAATTCCTAAAATGTAAATATTAAATTTAAATCGAGCATGTCACTTTTACTTTTCAATTCATTTACATTTATTTTACTTTTATTTATTTTATTGTTAACTAGAGTAATGAGACAGCTGTATGTGCCGTGTCCCTGGGCGCAAAACCCTAAACTTGATCATGGTCTTTTTGGCTTGCGATCACCTGAGTATCGCCTTTGTTAATTTTTGTTACTCAATTTATTGTTCATCAGCACCTCTTTATATGTTAATCTGTTAATTTAATTAATTAAAAAGATTGTTAAATTCATATGACATATAAGTTGAAAATAAAATAATTTCCTACTGAGTTTTGTCGACTCACCCCAAATATGAGTACATTTTTCAGGAAATGATCAGACTAATTCCCCATTGTCACATCAAGGTTATTTAGACTAAAGATATTTTAGTGAGGTTTGTAACCTAGTTATATTTTATGTTATTTTCGCTAAGTTTTATTGTCACTTCTGGACCTATTTCATTGGGGCCTAGATTGTAATAAATTTTTAAGTCTTCCGCTGCTATTTATTAGATTTAAGTAAGGGTTGGATGAATCGTTCTTCGTTCTGTCGCGGGTCTCTTTTGGGGCGTGACAAAACCCACATGAGAGAATACTCTGAAAGCAAAGTTTCCAAGTAGAGACAAAAGTGAAACCTGGTGTGCTGATTAAGATATTGGCTTTGATACTTCTTCCTCAAGTTTTAGAGGTGGCTGGCAACCTTGGACGGGTTTTAAAAGTCAAAAAAACTTAATAGGGTTTCACACTCACTAAATCTCCTATATTTAATATCCCGATTTGATTAAAAACCCTTCAAATTTGTCAATGTTGTCATCCAGCGGCCACATAAACGTCCCTCCATCCTTACAATGATCTCATGCTTGATTCTTGGATGTCTTCTCCTCGTGGATCAGAGTTGGATGTCCCTCATTGTTGAAGAACGTCCTTTGGACGTTCATGTGACGTTCTTGATGGTTTTTAAATGAAAACATAATTAACATTTACATCAGCGTTTTTTGAGAAAAAAACGTAAATATGTGGTTTGCCTTCTTCATTTTTTATAGTTCGAGATTTTAGTTGTTCGTGAAATTACTTTGTGATTTGTGATTTGATTTGTCTTTGATTCTTAAAGTTCAAGGTTTTTTTTGTTAATTTTTTTAATGGTGTTTTGGGGCAATTTTAAATTTTAATTTCAATTTAAGAAAAAAAAAAAACATTACCACCCTAGGAAACAACAATATCTCCTAATATTGGAGAATAAATTCAATTTTACATTAAAAATCACAGATTTTACATTTTTCACATACATCTACGTACTGCAGGTCAAAAGTTTATGTGATAGACCTTGTAAAGCTTACGCTGAGTACACATTTTGTGTTAATATTTCAATTTAATTATTATAATTTTTCATTATATCTTAAATGAAAAGACAATCACATCGAAGGCATCTTTTTAATAAAAAATAATAATTTTTTTTTGTAGCTGTGATGTATAGTTGGATTTTTACTCTTTTAAATTAATTATAACGAATCCAACTTCATCATTCATTTAAAGATGGATAAAAATACGATACTTGAAATAAATAATATTATATTAACAAATCGAACAATTATAAAGACATATTTCAGTTTTTTTCTACCATAAACTGAAATTGTTGTTGCCAATAATGTATGAACTTATTAGCTCTATACTTTGCCATTCAAGATTTTCAAAAAGAAAAAAAAAGATTCTTGAATCTTTTAGTAATCCTAAAGATCTAAAGGTCGTGTATTCGATGTACGCTCATCGCATCAATTGTTGAAGATAATCGAAAAGACAAAATATAAACAGCAAAACAAAAAACACAAGGAGCACATAAACGATTTTCGTTGTTCACATTAAAATCCTACATTCACGTATTATATTGAGAAAAACAAAAAGAATAAAAGAATCTGTGCATATTATTCTACGACCTCTCAACTCTCCACTATGAAAACTACTGAGGTCTCTCTCTAGAATACTGAATATATCATCTCTCTAAAATAACCGTATAGTTATAAACTCACCTATCTTATCTAGAAGTGACTTGCAATTACCGTTATTCACTTCTCCTCAACAGAGAAACACCCAAATCTAAGCAAGTAGGACTAATAGACACGTCGATTCCATGTGTATATTAAGCTGAACTAAACAATTAATGCAAGTCTGACCATTCTTCCTTGAAGACAATATTATATTAACATCCAATGTATAAGAAGGTATAAATATTTTAATCATTTTCAAATTAAACAAAACCAAACCTTACCCAATATACTGATACATTTTGGTGTGACCTAAATTTTATTGGGCTGGGCTAGTAGACTTATATTATAGACCTTATTTAGAATTTTGTTTTCTCTATAAATTGATGTAAGCTAAAGTTGCAAAAATCACAGTTATATTTTGATATTCATAATAGATTTATCCCTCCGCTAGTAGTTTTTTCTCGAAAGGATTTTTTCACCTAAATCTAGTGTCCCACGTCGTATTTTCTTTTTTTAGTTATCGTTCGATCTCTAACAAATGTATCAGAGCTTTGGTTTTGGGAGTTCCTGTTTTCAAGTGTGCTGAAACAAATTCACTCCGGTCGTTTCGCATCGATCAAAGTTTGTGTAATTTTTCAAAAAATTACAATTTTCGGGAAAAAGAAAATAAAAAAAAAAAGAAATGAAAAATTGTTCCCCCATCTATTCGTCTTGCTCATAAAATTTGGATAAAATTGCTCATAAAATTGTTCCCCCAGCAGATACATAGATGTCCTTCGTCCTTACAATGACCCAGGGCTAATTCTTGAAAGCCTTCTCTTCGTAGATCAAATTTGGATATCCCTCGTCGTTAAGAACGTCCCTTTGACATTCATGTAACATCTTTAACATTGTTTAAGCGAAAAACGTGATTGACATTTGCATTAGCGTCTTTTGACGAAAAACGTAAATATATAGTTTGTCTTCTTCATTTTTTTAAAAAAATTCTTGAATCTTTGAGCAGGAACCCTAAAAATCGAAAGGTTTCCCTTATCAAGAAGAGACTTGCCATTACCATTATTCACTTCTCCTCAACAGAGAAACACCCAAATTTAACAATAGACACGTTCATTCCATGTGTATATTAAGTTGAATTATCGTAACAATTAATGCAAGTCTGACCATTCCCCCTTGAAGACAATATTATATTAACAACATCCAATGTATAAAAGGTATAAATAGTTTAAGCATTTTTAAATTAAACAAAACCAAACGTTACCCAATTAACCTCTACCTAACAGATGTTCCAGAATTGTAAAATTTTAAAATTTACTAGTTGGTCTAGAGATTTACTTCAGCTAAGTGAATGGGAGCAATTTTGTTAAAAAATAAAGAAGAAGCCCTCTATGTCAATAAAGGTGGGAGGCCCTGTTACGACCTGGAGGTGGGCAGAACAAAACCGCTGGGTCAGGGGACCCGATTCTCAGAGAGAATTCAGCTACCCAAACCAAGGCGTATATTTTTTATGCAGAAAACTTGACGGAAATAATATCAAGTTCAAACCCAATAACATGGGTTGGGGCCCAAATATTGATCAACTAAAGACATAATAACATAAAAAAGAAAAATATTGTGCAAGAACATAATCAAGCAACACCAAAACTAAAATCTCAACGTACCAGAGACAGAGGGATTTAATCGACGAGTTTCTGCCCATCCACAAGGAGATCGAGACAACCATATGAGATCAATAGCTTCGCCCAGCTACCACACTTGCAAAACTAATGTACTAGATTTATACCATAACCTGGAAAAAAAATTTAGTCTAATGAGTGAGTGACTAACTTAGAAAGGAAATCTATATTAAATGTAATCCGTGTTAAAACCATTTTCTTTAACATTTGAAAATCATTTCATGTTTCTCATTTTACCGTACATGAATTTTAAACATTTAAAACATTTTCATCATTTTATAAATCCGGCTCATGGCCCTCGATGTGACTTTATTAAAACTTGTTGTATATATAGACATAGACAAATATAATCACAAAATATGTCAACATCGTTTTCTGTATGAAAATGACATCAGGGAAAAGGAATGGTCATTCATAAACTCATCCACCACTCATTATCAAATGTGGTATGATCTCTTGGATGTGCCGACATGCCATAGTCACCACCGATATGATTCAAAGATCTAGTAATATACTCGAGTTGCTGGCAAACAAGTCAGTCACGACACAACTCGCGCAACCACCTATACAGTCACATAAAGGTGGCTATCTGCCAATAGCAACATCTTATGAGCCAGGAAAGAATAGTGATGACAGCGATCCGCAAATCCAGTACGTCGTCCGAGTTGTCAGCAAGCAAGCTTCAAGTCGCATAACGGATGAGGTTGCCCCACAATAGACCTCTTTTCAGTAGAACCTAGGTGTCCCAAATTGACGAGGGTTGCCGACGAGTAAACTCAAGTTGTCCAGCTAACCCGCCAAATTAAATGGTATTGTGATAAGCTAATCTTCGTGACTGACAACACTGCTAATCCGTGTGACAATACCCTAGCCAAGTTTAGGGCTTGCAACCCAAGGAGGAGTCATCACCCACTTATCTGAATTTACAACTTTCAGGAGTTGCAACATGAGAACATGTCACTAATACCCCACCAATATTTTTCCACTTTCAGGACTTTTAACCTGAGAACATGTCATGAATGCCTCATCGTCATTTCACATGTAAACGACCAATCTTGTAACGACCTACTTTTTATTTTCTTTTAAGATGTCGTAAAATTTAAAATTTTTCTTTCGTAAAATCCGATCATTAATTTTTTTAGTTAAAACATCGTTTATGAATTGCAGCAAAAAACTTTTAAAAAATAAAGCATATAATAAATACTATTATTTTCCTTTACGTTTAAATGCAAAACTCTTTACAAAACATTTTTCTCTTTCTTACATCATTTAGCCTAGCCAGCCACAAGATTCGCCCGTACAAATTCTTTATCAACTGTCTTTGACATGTTCTCCTGTTGTTCGTACATACCTACATCACAAGACCTAACTAATGAGTCTAACGCTCAGTAAGTGATAGAATGAAATGCAATGCAGATGTGATGCATGATCATACAAATGCGATACAGAAGAGAACTGTATCTTTTTTGGAAGTCAGGGTGGAATACTCTCCGGGGTCATGTGGCCTAACCAGTCACTTCAACAAGAAGATATATCCATCGGGGGTGTTCCACATGCCAGTATGCTCACTTTTATTCAAGACGTCGGGGATTTCAAAACGGAGGAAAAGTGAGCTCTAGATTTCACATAGCTAACTCCTATCACAACGCTCCCTACGTTGGAGTATCTTACCGTATGGAATGTTACTGATTCACTAGAATTCTCACATTCCTATTTACATATATTAATTATGTCATGTGACATGTTCGCAAATTCATTCAATCCTATATGATGATATAAATATCTAGTAAACATATCATTAAAAGAACACACAACATGCAATCCTTACTCTTGTGAAGTACGGTCTGAAGACCAAAGCATAGTAAGTATCAACTTACTTGGGGTCCATAGCGCAATTCGAAAATTAACGTTGTCATTCTCCTTCTTATACCTTCACAATTTCATAAAATTTATCATAAAATTACAACTCATCAATCTCAACACATTTTCATTTGTTACTTACTAAAATCCTTAACCCAAATTCAATTTAGACACTTAACCGTTTCCGTCATCATTATCTTTTAATACCAATAACAGCTCACAACAATATTCCCTAGTACAATCTATCCTTTATATTATTCTCGGAGTTATTCTGCCACGCCCCAAAGGAGACCCGCGATAGAACGGGAAACGATCCTCCCAAAAGACCGAATCATCCGACCAATCTCTTAATCCCAAAATTTATAAGCAGCGGAAATATAATTAAAGTTAAACTCACAAACCAAAGCCAAATAAAAAAGTTCATCAGTGACTTTCAAATAACGTGAATTAATAAGAATATATAATAAAAGACAACAACTAAAATTTTAATTAAATCGAAACTAAATGCAAACCTTACTAAAATAACTAATTGTCTCTAGAAAGTAGAAAAATAACGTGAACGAGATAAACTTTCAAATTTCTACTCTTGAGGTGGAATTTAATGACTAATTTGACTAATTCCTGAAAAAAAATAAATAAATCAATTGGGGTGAGTCAACTAAACTCAGTAGGGATTACTTTATATTCAAGTTGTATAACATATGCATTTGACATGTTTTCTACTCTTTTGGTACGTTTGGAATTTGTTGGTACCGTTTGTTTTAAATTTCTGCACAGTAACTTCTTTGTTTATTTTTATATTATCTATTCATACTGATCACTCTGTTGATCCAACTCATGTGATTTGGGTTGAGCAAAAATTCTCATTAAATATTCCGCATTTCTAATATGTTTTGGACTAGGCAATGGGTTCTCTACGAGAATCGGGTTGCCTATCCGGTTGTCATTCTCCTTTTTATATCTTCACAATTTCATAACATTTATCATAAAATTACAACTCATTAATATCAATACATTTTCATTTGCTACTTACTAGAATCCTTAACCCAAGTTCAACTTAGACACTTAACCATTCCCGTCATCATTATCTTTTAATACCAATAACAGCTCAACAATATTCCCCAGTAACAATCTATCCTTTATATTATTCTCGGAGTTATTCTGCCACGCCCCAAAGGAGACCGGCGACAGAACGGGAAACGATCCTCCCAAAAGACCCAATCATCCGACCAATCTCTTAATCCCAAAATTTATAAGCAGCGGAAATATAATTAAAGTTAAACTCACAAACCAAGGCCAAATAAAAAAGTTCATCAGTGACTTTCAAATAACGTGAATTAATAAGAATATATAATAAAAGACAACAACTAAAATTTTAATTAAATCGAAACTAAATGCAAACCTTACTAAAATAACTAATTGTCTCTAGAAAGTAGAAAAATAACGTGAACGAGATGAACTTTCAAATTTCTACTCTTGAGGTGGAATTTTAAGGACTAATTTAATTAATTCCTGAAAAAAAAAAGTCAATTGGAGTGAGTCGACTATAAACTCAGTAGGGATTACTTTATATTCAACTTGTATAGCATAGGATTTGACGTGTTTTTCTACTCTTTTGGTACGTTTGAGATTTGTTGGTATTGTTTGTTTTTTAAACTTCTGCATAGTAACTTCTATTCATATTGATCACTCTGTTGATCCAACCCATGTAATTTGGGTTGAGATTAAATTCTCATTAAGTTTTCCGCATTTTTAATACACCTTGGACTAGGCAACAAGTTCTCTGCGAAAATCAGGTTGCCTAATCCGGTGGTTCTGTTAGCCTTTTGGGCCAGATTTTCCATTCTTGGATGTTATTGTTTTCAAGGGGGAATGTCACGACCTAAATGGGACCCGAGACAGAACGGGAAACAACCCAACCCAAATGACCAAATTGTCCGACCCTTTTTCTCTTAAAACTTTATTAATTGACAGTGGAAAACTTAAAATGTTAGTTATAGCTAGGGCCCAACAAATATAGTCCTATTAGGTCCAACAAATGATATCAGATAGTAAAGCAATATAATCCAAAATGAAATAATTGTGCAAAAAGAAATTAAACATTTAGGTTTACAGTCATCCAAATAAATGAATATATCTCACTAAAAGTCTCTCAAGGTAAACAAATAAAATGATAGAAATTTAACAACTATGCTGGATCTAATCTTGACTTGGCAACTGAAAGTCTGGCTGATAATTTCCTGAAAATTTTGTTATAGGGATAAGTTGACTAAATTCAATAGAGACTTAAAATTTTCAGATTTTTAAGAAAGAATTTTATTAAGCATGTATAAAATTTAAGATCATATTTTATAAAATTTCAATTTTTGAAAGAAAATTGTACAAAAGGACACGTGTTTTAAAACGACCCACTAATACGTGATATGTAATCAAAATACGCTCTTGTTGTACTAATTAAAGTCACAAAGAAAATGGAACCACTCACGAACTCCGAGCACACTGTGCCATAGGCATTTAAGGAAATAAAAGCGATGCTCGACGATCGCAAAAGCCAAATAATACTCTGATCATGTTTAGGGATTCGCAACCTAAGGACACGGTACATACAGCTGTCTGATTACCTATTTACACTTTAGGGATTAAAACCCAAGAACATTTCTAAAGAAATCCCCTTTTCATCAAATTTTAATAACAAACAAACGCACCTTATAAGATAGAATGTGTAAAAATATAATTTAACGAATTTTAATGCTTAAAAATGAATGCTTCATTAGAATATAAAATTTCAATTTTAAAAGAATTATTTAAAAATAATAATATGCAAATATAGTGTATAAATAATCTCTACCTCGAAGTTAACTTACACTGACCAAAGTCCAACGTTTAATTAGCCCAAAATCCAAGGTCCACGGGTTTTTAATTAGGTTGGATATCTATCCAAAATTAAGATATAAATTTTTGAATTAAATTTTATAAATTAAAAGGTTTAATTTTTATTTAAAATTAATCCAAAATTAATTGAATTAAATCACTTATAAGTCTGGCCCATATTAGAAGTGGATAGAGACCTAAAATGTGACTTGGAATATAGTCCATGTAAGCTCAAACCCATGGCCCAAAACAAGTTTATAAAAAGGGGCCAAAACAAACTCAAATAGATTCTACACAAGTCTTGGACCGTGGCCCAAACAAAACTTGGGTTGTCTTGCCTAGGCCCAAACTATAGCATAAGATACTGCCAGGCCCAAGACCAAAGGCAGATTGCAGCTCACTGTGTTCAGAATATCGCCTGAACACAAAGCAGCCTGCGAACGGTGATACCCAACGACCCAACCACCGTCGTCACACGTCGTCGACTACTCGACCTTGGTCGAGATTTTCTTTTCATCTCGGCTCTTTGTCCAATTGGTTTAGGGTGTGATGTTTCGCACACCTGGGCTCAGCTCTTTGCCGATTCGCATTTTCTGCCTTTCACAACCGATGAATTCTCGTAAGAAAAATCGACTTATAACGTCTAGTTCATCGGTTCCCAACAATCCAAATCTCATCCAGAAAACTCTCAATTTAACAATTGAAATTCAACTCTCCAATATTCCATAACAATACCAGTAAACAGAGTCGAAAACGGAAATGAAAGATTGAATTTTTACCTCTCACGCACCCTGATTTTTCACTACGGGAGTTTCGATTACGACTGTGAAATCCAACGTTGCTTCCCACAGAAATCGCACAATTCCTTCCCATAAAGAGTTATATCAGAACCCTAAGTTTTTTTTTATAACAATTTGAACTATGGGTTGAAGAATCAAACTTACCGCGGCAATCCCTTCACCGATTTTTTTGAAGACTTAACAACGGTGGCATTCCAAAATCCATTCCTCCAACCTTTACAGTAAAGACGAAGGTCTGTTCGTCACAGAGCTTCAAATCCCCACTCACAATGACTGAAACATCGCACCGGCTGAGAAAGAAATCACGACGGCGAGAAGAATGATGCAAAGAAAAACTGAAACTTAGATGCTTTACGATTTGAAGGAAAGCAAGCGATTTGGGGAAGAATCCGTCTTCCCAATAAATTTAATTGAATTTGGTCTAGATACCAATGGGCCAAATATTACAGGGAATTGTCAGACTTGCATTAATTGTTACGATAATTCAGCTTAATATACACATGGGAATCAACGTGTCTATTAGTTTTAGTTTCCTGCTTGTTAGATTCGTGTGTTTCTCTGTCAAGGAGAAGTGAATAATGGTAATTGCAAGTCACTTCTAGATAAGGTTAAGGTTGGTGAGTTTATAACTGCACGGTTATTTTTGAGAGATGATATATTCAGAGTACTGTAAAGAGAGGCCTAAATAGTTTTCATAGTGGAGAGTTGAGAGGTTGTAGAACAATAGTTTTCATAGGCCTAAATCATTTCTGTGCTCCTAGTGTTTTTTGTTTTGCTGTTTATTTTTTGTCTTTTCGACTATCTTCGACAATTGGTGCAGTGAGCGTAGATCGAATACATGACATTTAGTTCTTTAGGGTTTCGACTCAAAGATTCATGAATTTTTATTTTTATTGTTTAAATCTTAAATGACAAAGTTTAAAACAGATAAGTTCATAATTCATTGGCAACAACAATTTCAGTTTATGGTTGAAAAAAATGAAATATGTCTTCATTCGATTGGTTAATATAATATTTTTTATTTCAAGTGTCATATTTTTTATCCATCTTTAAATGAATGATGTGGTTGGACTCGTTAAAATTAGTTTATATGATTAGCAACATAATAACTTCTATAAAATTGTGTGGTAATCCAATAACAAAATAAGTAATATTATATATCACAGCGACAAAAGAAATTATTATTTTTTATTAAAAAAATGTCTTTTTATCATTTAAGATATAATAAAAAATTGTAATAATTAAAATGAAAGATTAACATATAATATGTACTCGGTATATCACATAAACTTTTGACATGCAGTCAGTAGATCTATGTGAAAAATGTAAAATTTGTGATTTTTAATGTAAAATTGAATTTATTCTCCAATATTGGGAGATATTGTTGTTTCTAGGATGGTAATGTTTTTTTTTTTTCTTAAATTGAAATTAAAATTTAAACTTGCCCCAAAACACCAAAAGAAAAGAAGAAATTAACTAGGGTAAAAAACAAGTCAAATCATAAAGGAATTTCTCAAACAACTAAAATCTCAAAGTATAAAAAATGAAGAAAACTAACCACGTATTTATGTTTTTCGTCAAAAAATATTGATGTAAATGTCAATCACATTTTCGTCATCAATGACGTCACATGGATATCAAAAGGATGTTCTTAAACCACCGAGGGACATCCAAATCTAATATTCGAAAAGAAGGCTCTCAAGAATGAGCCATGGGGTCATTGCAAGGACCAAGGACGGCTATTTGTCTTAATCAGCATACAAGGTTTCACTTTTGTCTCTAATTGCAGACTTTGCTTTTAGAGTCCTCTCTCGTGTGGGTTTTATATCATCTTCAATGACTTCTAGAATTCTAGGTTTTGCTCTTTCATTTGCGCATTTTACCATTTTGTTTTACCAAGCTTTTTTTCTTCTCCACAATCACAATTCTACTCACAAAACTTCGAGGAAAAGGTAATCAAAACGCCGCGGTGTTCTGATTTTCAGAACATGGGCGCGGCATTCTGACCGCGGCGTCCTCCCAATACACTGCAGCACCCTGTTCGCTTCTTAACGGCGAACGTGACTGCGATGTTGGATTTGTCATTTTTCTATACGTCAGTAGTTAACTTATTAGAAAACATACCATAGTGGTTGACTTGTCATTGATCACAAACCACGATGGTTAATTTGTTAATTTTCCTTGAATTTATTAAGAGATATTGTTGTTTCCTAGGGTGGTAATATATCTTTTTTCTTAAATTGAAATTAAAATTTAAAATTGTTCCAAAACACCATAAAAAAAGAGAATTAACAAAATAAATTTTAAACTTTAAAAGTGAAAGACAAGTCAAATCATAAAATAATTTCACCGATAACTAAAATCTCGAACTAAAAACCAATGAAGAAGACAAACCATATATTTATATTTTTCGTCAAAAAAAGTCGATGCAAATGTCAATCACATTTTCAGCTTAAAACCCATAAAAAAATGTCACATGATTGTCTAATAGACATTCTTCAACAACGAGAGACATCTAAATTAGATCCATGAGGAGAAGACATGGAATCATTGTAAGACCGAAATACGTTTATGTGGCTGTTGGATGGCAACATTGAAAATTTTGAATGGTTTTAATCAAATCCAAGGTTGCCGGCTACCTCTAAAAACTTGAGGAAGAAGTATCAAAGCCATTATCTTAATCAGCATACAAGTTTTCACTTTTGTCTCTACTTGGAGACTTTGCTTTTAGAGTCCTCTCTCGCACATGTGACTTGTAGAATTTTAGGCTTGCAAGTTGCTCTTTCATTTATGCATTTTACCATTTATTTTATGGAATTATTATTTAAGAACCCATAAATTTGTAATTATAGCTCTATGATTTTATTGATAGCTCAAAGTTAATGAAGGTGTTTGCCTCATTAATGCTAATTTATTGGATTAGAAATCCAACTATATCTCATTAGAGTGGTGCACATTTGTTAATTTAATGTTTCAAAATTTAATTTCAGGTTTTATGTCTTCAATTAATTAATTAATGAGGAAGAGGGCATCCAATTGACATAGAGGGTCTCTTCTTCATTTTTCAATGAGATTTCTGCCCTTTGTTTAGCTTGGTGACGAGCTAGAAGAATTGTTAGAGAGAGGGTATTGGGTAAGGTTTGGTTTTGTTTGATTTAAAAATGATTAAACTATTTATACCTTCTTATACTACCGCTTTATTCAACGCTGACCATAAGATTCCTTTGAAAATAAGGGCAAGCTTATGATAAGAATTCAACCAAGGGGACAACGAATGCAAATGTGCCACGAGTTCTTCAAGGGACACCGATCAACGAGTTGATCGGCTAGTCAGTCGTCGCCCACGCCCAGAAACACTCAATTTTTTGGGTTTGTCTGCAGAAATTGCTTGTTTTTTCATGAAATTGAAAATAAATGTAATCTAAATTTTAGAGAGATTTAAGCTTTGTACAAGCAGAAAAGGGGACACTAATTCTAACCTTAATCAAGTGATCTCTTAATACTTCAACAAAAACAAGTATTAAGTTATATATAAAAGAATTGGGGGCGTGTCACATAAAAGAAACGCCCAACTAGTTTCCCATGTACACGTAAATATTAAGAACTCACCGTATAATCTCCAAAACCCAAACTTCAAATACCTAAATAGTACACTGGGAACAAGTCAAACCATTATTCAAATCCACCATCCCCACAAAATCTTCCACTGCTGGATCCAACATCTGTCTTGCAAACCCAACTTCTCCATTGATTCTAGAGTCAGACAGGTATCCTCCAAAACCCGATCTTAAAATCCGGGAGTGCGCAAGTTGAATGCCAAGAGAAAGAGACTAGGTTTTGTTGGTGATGGTGAAAAAGATGATGATTGTGGAAACAGTGAGGAAGACGGCGAAAGATATGAACATGAAGTAGAGAGGAAAGGGAATGGAACTGGCGACGTAGAAGGTAAACACCAGGAAAAAGAGGCCGAGGCAGTGAAGAATCTGGGAGAACCCATTGGACTTGAACTCGACGAGCTTAGCAACCAGCAAAAAGGAAAAACCCAGAACATTTGTGAGAGAAAGAAAGGAGAAGGACGGAGGAAGTTCACCCGGAAATCGGAGAGACTGAACTGCAATTTGAACGGCGAAGGCGAAGCTAGAAGTCAACAGCATGTTATTCCAATCCGCAATCTTGGCACTCAGAGCAGCAACGTCAACCGCTTCTGAATCTCTGATCAAAGACCAAACCGCCTTGAAGAAGGAAGTAAATCGCCGCCAAAAGGTTGGGCGGAGAGAATCCATGGCCGCTTGATTTCCAGTTTCCATTCTCTCCGAGTCTCTATTTCCAGTTTCCATTGCAGTGAAGTGTGTTTTATTTATAATATTGTTTATTTCAAGTGTGCTATCCATTTGAAGTGTTTCCTAGAGTGGTGATGTTATAAATGACGTCTTCAATTAATTAATTAATGACGTAAAGAGTCTCCTGCCTTTATCGACATAGAAGGCCTTTCTTCATTTGTCAACGAGATTCCTCCCATTTGACTAGCTAAAATCACTGGTCTTTCGAATTCTAGAAGAATTGTTAGTGAGAGGAGAAGTGAATAATAGTAATTGCAAGTGACTTCTTGACAAGGTAGACCTTCAGATCTTTAGGGTTCTTGAATGGCAAAGTTCGAAGCTGGTAAGTTTAAATATGCCTTCATCAATTTAAACTAGGCAGAAGATGAGCTCAACTTCGTCGAATTATTATCTGGACACTCAGAGGAAGCCGCATTTTCGTTGTTGTAAAGACTTGAAAAAAGGGGATTGCCTTCTGTTCTTTGCTTCCGGCGCTATCTTTAGCTTTTGGGTGACACCCTTTTTTCATCACTAATTAGTTATCAATTAAAATCTGGGCAAATTTTTCTTCATTATTATTTTGTTATTTTCAATTTCATTGCAAGTGAAGACTTGAGAAAGTGTTTTAAAATAAATCAACTACCCGACCTTGGTATGATTCGGAATTTTAAAACCAGCAATTGTCGACCATGTAAGTAATAATACCTTGTGCCGAAATGTTTCCACTACAGAACCATGGTGTTATTTGCCAATGTTAGGATAAGCCACTTCTATTGCACATCCCAAATAACTGTGATTTTGAATGAGACTGGATCCAAACTACACCAAAAACAGACACATGCATAAATATAGACACAAAACAGACAATTGTAATATCGCATAGAAACGTGCTTTGCCATGAAGCAAAACGTGCCTTGCTTAGTTACCTAAGAGGAATCGAGTCCTTATGATCATGATTAGCCAAACAGAAGGCCTCATTCAACCAATTCCAGTACGGATGCTCCTCCCAAAATCTTCACCCTGGCGCATGTATTGTTTGCAGATCTCCGAAAATATTAATGTTCTTTCACCTTGGTTGCATAACAATCTGATGCATTGATTTTTAATACGGAGACTTTTTACAGCAACAAATTTTTATGCCATGCATGCATGTTTGTATATGATGCTAAGTTTCATCTTGATTATGACACCAGGCACATATACTTGAAAATAGAATTTGAGCTTTGAGAGGCTTACCTGGTACTTGATATTGAGGAGCATGGATTCTACTTGAGTGGCTTCATACCCTGTACAAGTTAATTAACAATTTGACCTCATGTTTCCCAGTATATAGAAGGACGACTGCTAATTTCCTTCACAACTTCAACCAGTTGTTCAACTTAAAAATAGAACTGGAATAGTTTCACATGTACTTCCTTTCGTCTTCCAGTTAACAACAATTGATCACATTATTTAAATCAAAGGAAAAAAACTTGAAACCCAGTGGTTTTAGATTAACCAAACGAAAATTAAAATGAACAAAAAAAACCCATTTAGTTTCACATTTGCACAGGCCTTGTTAATCCAAAGAAATCTATGGAGATTCCTTTCCCAACATCTTGCTTAACTCCGCTAATATATCTTCAACACAATCTAAGATATACTATTACAGTGTTTACCTTAGAAGTGCGAAGATCATTCACAGCCATTCTCAGAGAATCATCTGATAGAATTAACCTTGAAAGAGCACCGGTACTTAATCTGTCAAATTGAAAAGTATAACTACCAAGATACAGCTAAATATCTCGACAATAGAAAATATCAGCATGGATACAAGGAAAGAAAGAGAAAGTATCCATAGGGTAGACATAGCTAAAGTAAACAGTGTTTAATTTCTCCCACACTTCTACTTCTATATTTAATTTTTTTTAATCTATCTTCTCCTCTTATGGCAGTGTTACAATGCCATTTACATTGTTTAGAGAAAGGCACTGACCTTAAAAGTGCAAAATCCTTATAAACCATCTCTGGGCTATTAATTCCAAAGTCAACATTGTGTACTCTAATATTATAGGCGCCTATAAAAAAACATTATTGTACAAAGTTCATTCTTCCTGATTTAAAGAACTGCTGTTCGTGCAAGAGAGAAAGAAATCTAAAGATTTATTGCCTTGTCACTAAACTTAACATCAGAACCATTTTTTCCAGAGTCTTCTTCCATTAGTAACAAGAAATGCATTCAAATATTTAAACAATTACATGAGAGGGATAAACCTTCAATAAGTAAGATACAAAAGCCTAACCATGTTATTTTCCAGGTGAAATTGTCGTGTCTGAGGAAAAGAGATCAAACTGGGCCAAAAAGAAAGAACATGCAATCAATGGTCTGACAAGATATTTGAGGCTAATGGTCCATGTCTGCAAAGACCATCTCTGAAGAACATAGTTCTAAAACTGAGGGAGGAATGCTTAGTTGTTTCATTTAGAGTAAAGGGTAAAGCAGGAGGGATTCTCATAGACAAGATATAGACCTATTTAAACTGGAAGATGCATCAGCAAAGACCTTGTCTGCTTTCTCTAAAATAATTGGTAAGGATGGTCCCTGTTCTGAATGCAACAAGGACGATAGAGTTATTCCAAATTTCTAATGCACCACGAAATGGGATTTCCATGCAATTTAGCTTGTGTTTTCAGTTGTTTAAGATACCCAAGTGAGACGAAGGCTGCAAGTGTTTCTCTAATTCATTTTATAATTTCATCAATGAAATAGGTTTGACTGAGTCACTGACTCGTTAAAGGGGGAAAGTCTCACATAATGCAATATTAGAGTGGAGAGCATCATGCTAACACCCCAAGTTCAAGTTGGATTTAATCTTGAATGGATTAGTGCAGTCCCCTCCAAGCAGTTCTGTTTGTAGGAATAAATTACACATTCATTTATTAAACTAACACCTTCTTCTAACAGACACGATTCATGCCAACACACGCGAAAGTCAAACATTAAACCTCCATTTCTAAATTGCTCTGCTGACAAACAAGAGGGAGAAGATTTAGTTTTCTAGGTTTGCTTAAGCAGAATATGTCTTTGAAGTTTTAAAGATTCAGAAAACAGCAAGAAAACGTGTAATTCAAAAATCACATACCCTAAAATCGTAGCTGCTTCTGATATAGAGCCATCAACAGCAAACATTAAATCCAACAAAGCTTGCATTCCCTGTGAAAATTAAAGCACGGACAGTGATAATTTTAAGACTAAAGTATAAAATAAAGGGAAAAATGATATGACATGTGCATGCAGTAGTGCAACAATTAGTAGTGCAACAATTTTTATGAAGTACACATACCGGAAGAAATTTAAGATTGTTAGGGCCAATTTGAGGACCGCAATCAGTAGGTCTTATGGTGGACTTGAGCGGGAGAATCTGAAGAAGCTCCGTTGGAGGCGAATAGGCGTCAAGATCAACAACGTTTCGGACTAAGCTTAGTACAATACCAATAGAGGCACCGTCAGTTCCAGAGACAAAAAAACTATTGAGAGAGAAAGTTCAAACACAAAAAAGTATATTTTCTAACATCCAACCTCTAAGTGCTAAAAGAGCACGAAGACGTGCCAAAGCAGATGCCCGATTCTTGTGCTGTGATCGATCCTCGGCAGCCTTGGAATGCAAAAGGCAATATAAGCTCAAGATTCTAAGTTTCGAATGTATGTTGGACTCTGAAGGCAATATTTCTGATGTACAATG
This sequence comes from Begonia loranthoides, assembly GCA_022433065.1. Lineage (NCBI taxonomy): Eukaryota > Viridiplantae > Streptophyta > Magnoliopsida > Cucurbitales > Begoniaceae > Begonia > Begonia loranthoides. The sequence goes on from CM039468.1 coordinate 56,761,124, forward strand.
CAAAAAGAAACAAAGAGATTCTCGTCACTGAAATTTAGAAACCTGGGCAATAATACCGGTGGGAATGTGCTTGAGGCGGACGGAAGACTCGCGCTTATTCCGGTGTTGACCTCCAGGTCCTGAAGACTTGAATGTATCCATCTCGCACTGTCTAATCAGGTCTTCGTCAGACAAATCCAGGTAATTATTCTCTTTACTCGCCGGACTTTTAGCATTGCCGTTGTCGACTGTGGTGTTGTGTTTAGAATTCGACGAATAGAAGAACCAGCCCTTGAGCAGCTCTCGCTCCCCCTGATTAGGAACGACCACTAGTCGTCGTTGTCGAGGCCAGGACGCCGGTGTGATAGGACAAGAATATCGAAGATGAAAGGGAGATAAAATTGGATAGCGGATACGACCGGCACCGGCGGTACTGCTTCTTATAAGCCCTAGAGAAAGAACCGACTTCCAGAGAAACCTCTCAGTCGCCATCACAGCAGACGGAGAACCCGGTTACAATCTCGCTCGACATAGTAACTTCAGTCACCAAACGACTAATATAGCAGGTTATACCTTTTCATAATTTGACCCCTCAAGTTTTCTTTAATTCCAAGTAAGCATATTTTCTTAATCAGTTTTTTAATTGTTAATTAGGGAAAATGACAAGTCAATGACAAGTTAACCACTATTTTTTATTTTCTAACAAATTAACTACTGATATGAAAAAATGACAAAGTTAACATCGTTGTCATGTTCACTGTTAAGAAGTAGACAGGGCGCCTCGACGGTTTATAGACAAAATGCCGTGATACAGTAGTTTTTCAAAAAAAGAATGTCAAATTTGGCATGCACGCCACGGTGTCTTGAGACACAGGGTCTCTTGAGACGCCGCTGCGGCATCCATCAGAATGCCGTGGCGGCGACGCCGCAGCGGCGTCCATTAGAATGCCGTGGCAGCGGCGGCGTCCCACAGTTTATTACTGGAAAATTTTTTGATCGCAAAATTGAGGGCTTAAACACTGAAAATCGAGAATCGCTGGAAACTGTGAAGTAGTCATGCATGAAAAATAGAGTGTTTCATGGCTACTTCACAGTCCCTATGTATATATTTTACGAATCCAATGTTTTTATTAAATTTTTGAGCTCTTCAACTTCAAAAAACCATAACTTTGACTACATGTATCAGAATCGGCTGCAGAAGGTATCGAATCGAAGCACTCATAGAGATCTATCACTTATTATTGGGTTTGTCCCATGACTCCCCTTTCTCAGGCCCAAAATCACGCGTTTAAGCCCTCAATTTTGCGATAAAAAATTTTTCCAGTAACAAAACGTGAGACATAGCTGTGGCATCCCGGGAAACTGTCGCGGCGTCCCAAGAAATCGCAGCGTCTCAGCGGCGTCTGAGATGCCGTGGCGTCCAGACCAAATTTGACATTTTTTCCACGGACCGCTGCGACTCCAGATCAGCTTGTTAACGACAAATGTGACAGCGATATTTGCTTTGTCATTTTTTCATACATTAGTAGTTAATTTGTTAGAAAATAAAAGATAGTGGTTGTCTTATCATTGATTACAAATGACGATGATTAATTTGTCATTTTTCTTGTATATTATTATAAATCATATTATATTTCAGTAAATATATAATTTTTAAACCCTCTATTCCCAGTGAGAGCTTCGCATCATTCGCTCATCTTCGCTGTTTAGCTTGCTTGGTCGACGGTGAAGAAGAGTTGGCTGTCGATAAAAGACGCGACAAAGAAGAGGATGGTGTTGGTCGGCTATGCTGAGTTTCAGAGGTTTTCAAAGTTGTGGGAGATATGGGGTCACAGACTCGGGCAGTAGAAACCGCATCTCACTCGTATGGAGTAGAGCTCGGGGGTTGATAATCAAAACTCTTGCGCGAACGAGGATCCTGACAATTTCTTCAATATCAAGTCATTATACATTTGATTTTTTAATCTTTTGTTTGTTTTGTTTTTGTGTTCAACATCGAGAACATCCCCCAATGGGCCTTAAATTTTACTTATACCTTATTGTACACAATTGTTGAATATAGTTCCAGTTGATTTAGGAGAAGTGAAGACTGAAAGTAGTCATTTGTATTTGGATATTTAAAGTTAGTGGAAATCTCGATGTTAAATTTTGATCATGATATATCAGAACATATGTGCCCCGCAGTGGAGATGGCGGACGATTGTAAGGTCTTATATGTCGAACAAGTGAGTAATTCTGTATTTGTTTCCAGTTGAAGTGGTGATTTCTAGTAAATTTTGCTCCTATGTGTTTTCTTCATATGGTAGGCATTTTGGAGGACTTCTCAGAAACCATTTCGCCAGGTCAGTTGATCCTTCTCATTTTCAAGAATTCTCTTATGAAAGAAATTCTCTTTCAAAAATTCTTCTAGTCGAATAGTTTGATATGATGGTTTGTCGGGACAATTATATGAATGCAGCCTCTCTCTCTCTCATCCCTCTCTTTCTACACTTTCTTTAAAGTTTTAACAATTACCACCAAACTTTTAGCAGGTACAGTGAACTGCTTCTACAATAGAAGTTGAGCGCCATGTGCTAAATGGTTCATATGTTGTTACCCAAGTAGTAAATGATGGCTGAATTTTTCTTATTGTTTTTCACGGTGAGTGTCTCTAATCCTCCATTTTTTTTCTGCATTATAGCCTTCAATGGAGTGGAATTAAAGAAAAAGTAGGAGCAAAAGATTGGGTGTTTAGCTCTTTGACTATATTAGGAGTTTTATTACAGAATGCAATTACCTGGATGAATTGATTAGTTATCTCTAGTTGCAGAGATTTTATGAGCCTTGCTCAAAAGAGTTGAAGTGTGATGTTGAGGTAAGGATTATTCTGCTTGAACTTTATCTTTCTTTTTTTTGGAATAATATCCAACTTTTACCATTTACTTCATAATTATATGAAGATATAATTATATCGAGTTGTTATCACATGCGGCTCCCATCTCTGCTTCTTTCTTTTTGGTGCTAGCTGTAATTCTGTTTTCTGTACATGTGGCAGCTAAGTGCATGTGTCATTAGAAATTGTTTCTTCTCACTTGTTTGGGTAACAATACATGGACTCAGACAGTATGTAAATACAGGCAATAGATTTCCTTATCAAACAAATCTAAGTCTAGTTTAGGATAAAAAAGGAGGTTGGATTCTTTATTCTATGCACAAATTTGATTGTTCTTTCATTCTTTTAATGTTTACTTGAAAGAATTTGGATAAAAATTTATAACATGTCATTTCAGGGCTTATAACTTAGGATCAACTGCCCACCCCCACTGCAATTATTTGGATGCACGTTCCTTGAAAATTTTGTTAAATTAGATTAAATCTACAAGAGAAATATAAGGTTAAGGTGTAAGTGTTGCATTTAAAAGTTTAGGTCCTCAGTGTAGTTCAAATGCAGGCTTAAGTGTTAAAGAGAAGAGGGGTTTGCCTTTCCTGATCTGTGTGTATTGGGGTTGAAGGAGGAAGAAGCGAATCATCTTCTCATTCATTGTTATGCAGTGTTCGTGCTTTGGTTGTGAGTGTGGGAGTGGGTAGGTAATGATAAGATCAAAAATTCCAAGAACAGAGAATTAGAGAAATAAACTGGATTTCATAAACATTCACCTACATCGGACCACCCGAGCACATTGGGAGGCTCGGTTCTCCCCCAAAAGTCCACCAAAAAATTCCCTGCTTAATTCCTCCTCCTCTCTCTCTTTTTATACCTCTCCTCTCTCTTACCTTTTCTCCCACTTACTAACTCTATCAAACTAGTGCCTCCTCCCCACCAAGGCCTATCAGGCATTTGCATAAAACTATTGGGAAAGCTTTTATTTTAATGAAAAGAAGTGTGCAGTGACATGAAAAAGGCTTCTAACTAATACCTTATTGCTTGATTTGATGCATTTGGAACGAGCAAAATGGAATGATTTTTGAAGATGAGCTGTTTTAGGTAGAGGAATTAAATCAATCTTTTTGTAATGCTCTTCTTTGGTTGGTTTTAAGGTGTTGTTTGTCCTTTCTTTAAACTTATTCCTGCTTTTATACATTTAGTCAGACAATTTACATATTTACTAATAAAAATGTGTTGCAATTTTGTGTTCTCACATGAAGAATTGCAGTGATATATTCATCCTGATTGAAGTTGAAATTGACTCAATTTGATAAACGTCATGGGTTCTTATCTGTTTGTAGGATATTGCTGAACATTTAACAAGAATATACTTGGAACGCCATGGACGTGGAAAACGCTGTTTATATGAAGGTTCAACTCCACCTGGTGGATTCATATACTCATGGGTAATAATTAATACTTTACTAGAATGCTTTTACGATGTAGATATCGCTACGCCCAACTGTTTTTCCAGTGACAATGTCGAACAAGGATGGCAGAAAAGTTGGCTGCCACTGAAATTTGTGAACAATTTGCTTTACATCAGAAATTGCAGTTTTGAAGAATAATGAGATACAGACTAGGGATAGAGGTTATGATGATGATGGAAACCAAGTTAGCGTTTAAATCTCTTTGTTGTTCAATAGTCAGAATGAGGATGATGAGAATGTTTTTTCCAGTTTTACCCAACTGCCAGAATACATCAAATAAACCCAAACCAAGCTTTATGGAATACATCAAATTGCACCTTCATCAAATATCTTTCTGTGAATGTTCATTCTTTCAATTGCTGGCAAAAGTAGACACGGCTTATTCATCTTGTAACATCTAGATTAACTTTTTGAATTGTAGATATACTATAGCTTCTTAGTCTATACAATCGAGCTCGGTATGTACCCAAGTTTGAACTCAAAGATTAGTGTCTAAAGAAAAACGATCCAAATCACAGGTACAATGGCACCTGTAAGGATGGCAAAAGTTCAAAGAAAAAATTAGAGAAACAGAAAGAGAAAGAAGAGCGAGAGGGGCAACATCCATTGAAGCCACGGAAGGATTTGGTTGCAGGGAGGGGGACAATCTACTAAGCTTCTGATCGGTATTACAAAAGCTCCTCTTTATTTATTCATATTGCTGTTAGAGTTCGGTAACCTGAATTCTAAATATATTTGTAATGTGGATTTCATTTAAGATTTTGTTTTGTTATATAAATACATATAAGTTTAAGTCACAAAATACGCTCTTGTTTCTTGATATTGATAATAAATATTCTATGTCAACCCAAATTTTCTCTTGGAAATGTTTTTCCCTGTAAAATTATAGTGTTCTAATTTTTGTATTTTCTTTTTTGTTATTGGTAGACTTTTAACATCTCCTTTGCCCAGATGTTTGGGCATTGGACCAATTGCCCAGATGACATTATGAAGCAGCAACATAAGTCTATGGAGACGTGCCATTAACAAACGTCAGCAAAAAGCTAAGGTTGTTAACAATTTATTGGTAATTTATGTTGCCATCAAGTTGAGTAGTCCCCCTTTTTTTAAGGGAATTTACAATAATGTATTAATAATGAGTGTAAGACAAAGCAGCCAACCTCCGTCAACCCCACAAACCGCCCTAAAAAATCCCACCACTTAGCTTGATTTGTACTTTTTCTCTCGTTTGGTAAAAGCAACTCCTCCACTTTTCCCAACTTGCCCAAAACAATCATTCCTTCTAATAGTTTAATTCAATTTCTGAATATCTTTGTCGATTTTTGAAACAATTTCAGGTCTCAAGTCCATTTGATCGTAGTGTGGTTTTAAGGAAGGATGGATTCCGGTTGAGTGCACTATGGCAGCAGCAGTGGTGCAGTCCGCCCATGATAGAGGCAACTCCTTTACCATGACCGACCATACACTTGAAAAAACAAATTACTCATTGCTTCAATCCTCCTCAAATTTAGTGCCTGGCTCCGCAAGGGAGAAACAGAATTTTAATTTAATTATATATATATATATATATATGTTGCACTCAATGTGAATGCTGGAATGAGCGAAACTGCCCACAATAGTGATTACGGGAATTGATAAGGTCAAAACCTAAATCATTATGTCTCTCAATTTTAACAGAGTGCTAATTAATACCATTAAATGATGAGGAATATGTTCATCCATTTTGGAGAATTGACAAACATAAATAAATAGTTTTGGATAATTACCAAAAAAAAAACTAGGAAGTCAGCCACAATATAAATATTAAATAATTTTGTTAACAAATAAAATACAGAATTACTAAAAATAAATAGTATAAATATTGTTGTCACATTTTTTCTTAGAAATGTGAAAATAATGTTTGAGAAGTAGACGCTTGTCTTGCGCAATGAATACTTGTCTTCTACTCCAAAAAACACTCTTCTCTCAGCAAATAGTGGTATTTCATTGTGGAAAACATATCATTTAGTCGTTAGAAAAAGACTTATTTTCTGCCGCTAAAAATACTCTTTCTGCAGTAGATATTCGTCTTTCATTGCGTAAAACAAATCCTTGAAATAAGACTTATTTTTTGTAGTAGAAGGTTCATTTTTGCTCCAAAAAAATACTCTTTACGTAGCGAATACTTGTCTTTCACTGCAAAAAGTAAATTCTTTGAATATGACTTACTTTCTGCAACAAAATGCTCATTCTCTCTATGGAAAATATTCTTTCCCCTGCGGAAAATAAATTTTTGAAATAAGATTTACTTCTCCTAACAATATGTCAGTTTTCATTGCAAAAGACATGTTAAATTTCTAATGAAAAACATGATATTGATGTTTACTTCGTACATTTATCATAATTTAGCGTTTTATTTATTAACAAAAATTGTTTAGTGTTTGACTTGTCACTGACCTCATAATTAATTCGTTGTTTTGTTAATTTCTCATAAATAAATATGCATATATTTTAATTAACCAGTGGTTTATAACCTAGTATTTTTTTTTAAAAAAATGAATACATTTGATGAATAAAGAATAAAAAAATAAAAAATAATAATGAAATGAATAAAGTTTGGCTGATCGCATCAGTTTGTGATGATTTGATCAGATTGAGTTCATAATTTTTCATATCGGGACCCACAGTTTCTGCAACTTTTGTTTTCATTTGCTGGTTGGTCGGCTATGGCCATCTGAAAAACTAAATTAAACTTCAAACACTACTCCAAAAAAACAAAGATATCTTGATCTTAGACTGCCTCCGTGCAGATTCAGTTGAAATCAGACAAATATTTAACCAAGCATGCCTTGATCTACATCATTAACATGGACTTCAAAAGCTTTTTATATAATAATCTTTTAATGCATCTACTCTCTCAAGAAGTTCTTTCGAAGTTCAGATCTGATAAACTTGGATGCGTTGCTTGTTTAGCTCCTCCCCTTTTCTCGATGTGTACAGTTTGAGCTAGAACATGGCTAGAAGAGAAGGGTTTGAGTGGGAAGCCAGTGAGTTTGGATGGGCAATGTTTATACAGGTCAAATTCATGATAATATTAAAGTACATTGAATGATCACAACCTTATACTACAACAGTTTATCTGTGCTGATTCGAAAACAACTTTGCTTAGAACTCACCGCATACCTCATATTCTATGTCATCTGTCTGTACTCAGTCTCATACCCGGGGCAAGGCCAGGGTGGTTTAGAGAAATGGGGGCTTCACTGGGAAACATTTTACAGAGAATCAAATGATTAGCCATTCGAAAAGGACAGCTCCAAAAGTCTGGCTTATGAAGCGACGCGGAAGCTTTTGATTGGTGCGAAATGGCAATGGCGGCTCTCCCAAGTCTGGATAGACAAACCAGGATTGCTGGAGAGACTAGATGTGATTGATGTCCCACCGTAATGCATTTAATGCAAATCGCTGTTAAAACCATAGTTATCAGCTTATTAAAACAGAGTTGGGAGAACCAATGGTAGTTTACTAAGTTGAATCAATGGTTTAGGTTAGTTTTCTGTAATCACATGATTTACTGTGGAGAAAACTAAGTAAAGACTATAATGGAGAGTCTTAGGAGATAAAATTGCGATGATAGAGAGAGAGGGGGGGTGGGGTGGCGTGAAAACTTGGTGTCACACGCCGTCCAAACAAGCCTTTTGCTCAATTGATCTGCCACCCCACGCGCACTCAATAGCGCATCTCTGTATTACATCTCTCTTCTTTCTCTATCTACCATATGTTTATATATAATATTTATACCTTCTCTTCCTCCTCTCCATCCCATATCAGCATTCTTACAATCTCTACATTACATCTTTGAACTTCTACGGATCAAGTCCTCTCCTCTCTCTCTCTCTCTCTCTCTATCTCTCATTGGAAGAAAGATCTCGGATCTGGGTAGCAGAAAATTTGACTGTGAGTATCCACGTAGCGTAGCATAGTCGTTGAATGTGTGTGTATGTGCTTGTTTTTTTTTGTCTATCAGATTGCCAGTAGGAACTCCTTATAATTCTTCAAAGAGACAAACCCTTTATCAGAGCTTTGATAAACTACTGATCGGTTGACATTTCTCAAGTGTTTAATATTCTCTTATTTCAATATTATTTCTCGTTCCTCATTTATTACGTGTGATCTTTCCTTTTCTCGCTGGCGTTAAAGTCTCTGAATCTAAGTTATTTTCTGACTGTAAACATCAATGCATGAAGCTTCATGATTGAACGAAGCCTTGCTTTTAAACTTCATAATCTGGTTTTTCATTGAGTCTGAAGTTTGAAAAAATTGACGTCCAAGCAGTCTTATCGAGGACTAAGAAAATTCTAGCAAATCAATGGCGGGTGTGAAAACGTTTTCTACTATGAGCACGAGGCGCAGAGTGCACTCCACTCAACCAAACGTGGGCATGCTTGTTGAAGTTAAAAAGTCAAGCTTTTCGGCCAACTTTTGTGTTCAATATACTTGCCATAAACCCTCTTCAATTTCATGCTTAATCCTTCTAATATTAGTTCAAAGCCCAATTTTTTTATCGAGTGGGCTCCACTTTGTCCACCATTGTTGTTTGTGGATGTGAAGGATAGCTTACAATCACATTCATTACAGCCGGTAGCTTGGCTCATGTTTCCAGAGGGAAATCATTGTATTCTAGCTTTAGTGTTTGAATATTGGAATTGATCAATCATGGCTTTGCATTGTGGGTTAGAGTCTCTCTCGCTTTTACCTCGATATCTCCAATTATATCTCCTAATATTTACTAATTTTATATTAATTACTTGATTCAGATCAAAAGCAGCAGAGATTAGGAAACGGAAATGGAAACTTGTGTCCCTCCTGGCTTCAGATTTCACCCAACGGAAGAAGAGCTGGTTGGATACTACCTCCAAAGAAAGATTAACTCGCAGAAATTCGATCTTGACGTCATTGTCGACATCGATCTCTACAAAATGGAGCCGTGGGACATTCAAGGTTTATATTAAAACATCATTTATTCTTATATTAAACACGTGATTAATTTCGTTTCAATGGCTAATAAAACCATCATAGATAAACCCTTATTCTGCAAATAATGAATTTAATCGAACAAATCTTCAAAACCCTTTATGTAAAAGCGTAGATACAGATGAAGTGTTCTTCAATATGAAGATGTAATTGAACAGTTACTGATTAACACAACGAACAGCAAACTGCAAGGCGGGATATGAAGAACAGAAGGAGTGGTATTTTTTCAGTCACAAAGACAAGAAGTACCCGACGGGGACGAGAACGAACAGAGCCACGGCTGCTGGGTTTTGGAAAGCGACGGGGAGGGACAAAGCAGTTGTGTCGAAGAACAGGCTGATAGGAATGAGAAAAACCCTAGTTTTTTACAGAGGACGAGCTCCGAATGGATGTAAAACTGATTGGATTATGCATGAATATCGCCTCCAAACTTCTCAACACGCCCTTCCTCAGGCAAGCTTTTCTTTTCAAGTATCAACTTTTATTTTTATGTCAACAAAGATTAACATGGGATTGTGCCAAATTTTTTAAAAAAAATTTAGTGCATGTTTTGGGTTATTTATAAATTATAGATTAAATTATTTTTTTACAAACAGAACTATCGTTTTCAACTATTAACAATTTAAAACTTGCTGTCAATTTATCTGCTAAATCTAACACATTTATGCGACATTTTTTTTATTTAATTTGATTTTTAACTCTTCGACGATTTATAACTTGATTTTGAACTCTGTTGAGAGCGTTCGAAGTCCAAAAATTGATCAAATTCGAAATCAGGTTAAAAATTGTCAGAAATATTTTGAAATTAAATTAAAACACATGATTAAATGACAAACATGATATATACATGCTGAATAAAGTGGATAAATTGACAACAATATCTAAAATACTAACAGTTGAAATATGAAGATTTTGTTTGTAAAATAAAGTTTAAGATATACTCTGTAAATGACCACAAACGTTAGAGTTTAAATTATATTTTATCATTTTAAAAAATACTTTTCTAAAAAGAAAAATAATTGAAAAAATCATAATATTTAAGGTAAATAATAAATTTGAGGTTAAACTGGTGCAGGAAGAAGGATGGGTGGTCTGTCGAGCATTCAAAAAGCCAAGTTCTAATCAAGCCCAAGCCTTTGATCAAGCATGGCACCATTCTTATCATCTCAAAGATCATGCTCATTTCCTGAGCTCTCCATTTTCAGAGGCTATGATGACAACCCACGTTCCTAATGAGCCTCAATTTTCAAATTTTAATCAATCATTTGATCATCAACAGGATCTCATGATCCCAAATAACACAATTCCAGAGAATCATTTCATCGATCTTCCAAGCCTCGATAGTCCAACCATCTCGGCAATTAACGACGAAGATCTTTGGAAAAGAAATGGCAATATCAATTGGAAAGATCTCGACAACTTAATCGTTGGGCAATCCATCGGGACAGAATTGCTCTCCGGTCGGAGTTCAGCCTCCATGTCACAAAACTGCGAGATACAATCTTCACATCAACACATGATCTTCGGAAACTTTCCGAACTTGTAACCCAAGCTCGTAAATGATGTTTGCAAGATAAATATGTCACATTCAAGAAAAAAGAAGTGAAAATGCAATAATATAGTTCGTGTCTTGTAGAAAGTAAGCCAAGCTACTAATTAACATTTTTATTATTATTGATTTTTTTTAATAATATGTTATTAATAGGAGTGACTTCACTTTTCACAAATAGAGAGATCTCTGCAAAGTGAATCCTAGATCATTAATGTCATGCTTCAGAAACTCAAATTGAGTGAACTTTCTCTTGGATTTGCCCTCGAATAAACCTATAATCTTCTGAAAATTAAAAATAATGGAAATTGAACCCTACTGAATTGAACACCAGGGAACCTAGGGATTATGGGTGACAACCTCATTAGTTGGTGCAACATGCCTATTGTCACAACTTACAAAAAAAGGGCAACAACAAAATGGGAAACATTTGGGCCTTTAAATGCCCAAAATAAATTTCGGACAAATAAGAGATACTGACTAAAAAGAAAATACTAAAAGTATAAATAATATCTTACAAACAGAAATTTCTCAAATATAAGAGCTAGAAAACTAAAATAAAGTCATCAAACTCAATCCTCAATTGAGTGATGCAAACTTTTTCTACTATTACTGAAAAAAGTAGTCAATTGAAATGAATTGACTAAATTCAATATGGTTCTACGTGTTATATCAAGAGTTTTATAAAAAAAAAATATGAGGGAGCATACATCATGAAAATTCACGAATAAAAACTAAAGTAAAACACGTCTGAAAAAGGTAATGTAACTATTAGTAGGGCAAATATAAAAACGTCTATTATAGTGGGGAAAATATTAAAATAGACCACTACTGGAGTATATAAACATCGGTGCAAAATGAGCCACTCAAGAAGTCCGAACACACCAATCACCATGTCATAGGTAAATACAATAATAAAGGCGATACTCAGCGATCACAAAACTAGAAAGACCTTGATCAAATTTAAAATTTTTTGAAGAGAAAACGACATAATCAACTGTCTCATTACTCTATTTTAGGAACAAATCAACACATCATATCATCTTAGGAGAAAGATGATACATGCTCAAAGTAAACATGATTGTGAAAAGTATATAAGTATACGAAAAATCAACATGTCAGAAATGGACATGTTATAAATGAGTATGAGATAACTTTCAAAATAGTTTTATAAAAACAATGATATGCATAACTAAATATAATAAATAAATTCATACATCAACCAATGAATATCAACAAACCGCTAAAGTCTAAGTCTGGAAGGTTCAAATAAATGTCACTCCTCAAAACCTATCATAAACATATCATCAGTAGGTATGAGAGACTCTAAGAAATTTATAAACAATTCTCCAATTCGATTCAGTTTGATCTTGCTTGATTCGATTGGAGTCAATTTGGCTCGATCTGGTCTGGTTCATTCTGGTCTGGTTCGAGTCGCTCAAACTAGTATGGTTTGAGTCACTCAGTCCAGTCCAGCCTGGTCGGCTCAGTCTGGTCTGTTCTAGTCAATCATCTCAGTCTAGTACGAGTCAACTCGGTGTAGTCCAAGTAAGCTTCGTACATCAAGGTCAACTCGGTATGGTCACGTTCGAGTCAGATCAAGTTCAGGTCGAGTTGGTTTTGTTCGATCTGGTCTGGTATAGGTCGGCTCGGTACAGTCCAGTCTGGGTTGAATCCGGCTCAAGAAGGCTCAGTCTAGTTGGGTCAAGTCTGGTCAGCTTGGTCTGGTCAGGGCTGGGGTATAGTCCTAGTCAAATCAGGTCGATTGATTACAACAATCCAACTATGTTCCAAAGACATTTCCAAATCAAAAGCATAGGAGTTTGAATTTCAACATAAACAAACTAAATTTGTATAAAAATCTGATCCACCACCAAACCACGTGATTCCCTTGATTTTCCTTATGATTACACGTTCCAAAAATTTGGTTTCAACAACGATCCGTAGAGTATTGAATATAACATAAAAATTTAAGTGAAAGGTCTCAAATTGGGGAAAGAAAATGATACGAGAAAAGAGAATCGACTTACCTCTTTTAATTCCACAATCGTATGGTTACAAGATACAAAATTGTCCGTCAATAATCAATCTTCTATTTCTTGCTCTGAGTCAGCAGCCCCCTCTACTTCTAAATATCAAAAAATTAGTAAGGGTGAAAAATAAGTTTATATAACCTCCTTACCAAATGCCAAGGCAGTCAAATAATTAATTTAGGATATAATTACTTATGAAATAAATATGGTAATTGCGAAGTTAAAATTTGAAGAAAAAAATCAAATTTGAAATTTATTACTCCATATGTAAGTTTCTTAAAAGTTCTTGGTTATTACATAGATGAGGGTCACTGTGACTCTATGAACCACAAAATAGGCCTCTCAAAGGACCATTGGCCTACGGAGTAATTGCTTACGAAAATATAAACTTAGTTCACTTCATTTGTATTCATTAATGCATGTTTTTAATGTGATTTTAGACAAGTCCAATGCATTTGTAAATAGTTATTTAGATGGTTCTAATTCATGTATACACATAAGTGCACTAATTCATATATTTGAAATATTCGTACATATATTAAATTAATTAGCTAGTTCATGTATAATACTATTCATATACTAAAGACATAAAATTATTTAAAACGGTTTAATTCATGTATTTGTAGATGCATTAATTCATATATTTGAAAGGTCACGCTTTTGACACACGTTACAACAACAACTATTGTGGAACTCCATTGATATAATATATGATGATAATAAACCATGAAACATGGTTTCAATTTTGATCCAATTAAAAGGGAATAGAAAAACATGCTTAAGATTCTAGAACACAGAACAACATAAAAAACCTATAAACAAGAACAAATTACATGGAAATAATGCATAATTAAAATATATATATGACAACAGTTGTTCTCCCTTAAATATTACATAATTTGGTGTTCTACGTTCCCTCCAATTCATAAAGCACATACTGTTAAAACAACTGCAGAAATAGAGCATTACAAACGTCGTTGACTTGGCTACAGAAAATTTATTATCAGCTATCCCTAGAGTTGGTACAAGTTCATCTTCCATCAGCCACAAACCTACATAGTATTTGCAGAAACAAAGCAAACCCCAGAAACAAAGAAAACCACAGTTGCAGCTACCAGTAAAATTCCACAAAGAGATATCATGATCCAGCCAAGTTTTTACTTTTGTTGAACGAGAAAAAACCCTAAAACAACCATGTAAATAAAACCACGAAAAAGGAAGAATACCCAACAATTTTTGGATAGCAATGTGTTCACGGAAACACCGGTGGGGGTTCATTTAGATCAATTCGCAAGCCACGCTGCACAATTCCGAGAAACGATTTTGTCGTTGGCAAATCCATCTCAGCGGAAGGAAGTTCTTCATCTGCAGCTCCATTGCCAAGAGTTACATGACTCAATGAAGCAGATGAAGAAGAATGATTTGCATTAACATTACTAGCTATCTTTTCTATTAGTGAACCAGTGTGAAGTATTTTACAAGCTGTCTTTTCCATTAGTGATCCAGTGTGACGTATCTCCCCGACATATAAACGACCATGGGGAAAGGCTGTCCAATGGGTGCAGTAGGGGACGTTGAGATCCAAAGGCATTCCGGTGGTGATGAGTGGCGGAAAGTTGGTCTTGGCCTTGGGGCCCCGGAGAGAGCGAGCAGCGCCGTCGTAAGCAAGTGCAGCCTCCTCCGGCGTATCAAATGTTCCGAGCCAAACCCTAGTTCTTTTCCACGGATCTCTTATCTCAGCAGCGTAACGACCCCATGGTCGTTTCCTCACGCCTCTATAGTGCCCTCCTCGAGCTGGGGCCATGGATTTGCAGCTCTACAATTCTGAGAGGGGGAAAAGCTTGGAGAGATCACAATAGCAGACCTCTGCAACTGCTGTATATAACTCATCTTCAGCGACGGGACAGCATATACAAGGAATAATTTCTAATGCATGTGTCTCTTTTTTTCTCTAGCTCCTGCTCCTTATTAATCTGTCATCTCACCACTTTATCTTTCTTTGTCGCTACTTTTAACTAAGGTTTGAAAGTTTCATGAGGTTAAACATCTGATAAAATATGCTTATGCTTAATCCAGAAGACTTATAATTTTGTTCTGCTTCAAATGTTTTCTTAAACCTGTCTTACAGTATGATTTGCATGTATTTTACTTCCAGGAAACACAATACAGCTTGATTACTAAACATATAAGCGCAAATGTCTGTTTTCTTCTTTGGTCTCCGAAATTTTAACGTAATCTGATGACTGTATGTTGCGCAGCTAATTAAGTTGGCTATGTTTTCAAAAAACCTTTATAATTTGATTTAATAAGAGTTATAATTTGATTTAATTAGTCAAAATAGTGAATGATTTGAGTTTTAATGAAAGGAAACTACGTGAAACTCTTAGTTCATGGCTAACCACCATGTTTTGTCGTCCTGCTCAGATTCCATAGTGCGAATCGAAAGTCTTGGTTGTTTTGGTCGCAGAAAAGCTAAGAAGACAATCAAGTGAACGAGCAAGTAGTGAAGGAAAATGGCGTGTCTAATTAGACTTCTTCCACCATCTCACACTCTTGTACTTGAACACTTGCTCCTGTCCGCAACCCTAGACTCTGGGACAAGACGTAACCACTCAAAAAAGTCGTCTTTTTTTTTTTTTTCTGGATAAAAACAAAACATGCCTCTTTTTCTGTAGATGATTATGGTGACGTACTCAGTATGTTCACAGGTATTGTAGGCAAATCCACTCACCGCTATACGGAGAGTCGTCGCATCATGGGAGACACTCATTGCAAAGAGAGACAATCATCGCACTAAGTCTTGCATGAACTCAAACAATAAATGCACTAAAAATATGGGATTAAGAAATTTTAAGTAGAAGGTAGTGTAAAATAATGGATTTCCTGTTGGTTAACTCTGCAGTGAACGTAAAGTTTCTTTAATAAAGCGAAGCGATTAGATGTACAAGAATCTAGAGCTCTCATTAGTCTTCAATGAAAAGAAGGGTGTTAGGATTAGAACAACACGCCAAAACATAGGGCAGGTGGTGAGGGTAATGGACAAAAGCAAGCACAGCGAGGAGCGAGCTGCCCTGCAGCCGAGTCACATGATTTGACGTGCGCGCAGTAGGCGTGTTGGGAGCTACTTCCCCGCGGCCCCTTCCCTTCCAACTCTGCCAAAGCTTATTTACGTAAACTTAACCAAACCAAACCCCTAGTTTTTTTTGAAGCTCTACCACCAACTCCAACACCAACGCCATTCCTTTTTTCAATATATTCATAAAAAACAGGATTCTATTTCCATCAGGTCAGATTGGCGCAGGAGTACGTGTCGAAGGAAGAGTGGAATAGTGGTCATTCTGCAATAAAGTGCAGGATTTGGACTCGTGAGCTTCTTACTTTATCTTCCTTTTTGACGTCTTTGCATTCGACATCTTACCTTGGACTTCTTTCTTCGCTACCCACCTACTTTGATTTGCATTGAAAGGCTAATTTCACATTTCTTAAAGATTTGAGTAATAATAATTCTGGTTACTCAAAGCTTTACATTATGTCATTCAATTTTATTGTATTTTTCACTTGCTTTTTCATTCTTAATCTTGTTTAAGCACTTGAATCTTGAGTTATTCTTTAATTTTATTTCACTAATTGAAATAAAACTAAGTCAATTAATTTTGTAAATAACAACATTTTTTTTAATGGGGAAAAATATTATTTCTTTCTCACCGTTTTAATTATTCAGCAAATTTCGGGTAGTTCAAAAGTCAATTCCTAAATAAATATAGGAAAATTAACAAATAAATATTGAATTATAATTTTTGTTAATAAATAAAACACTTAACTATGATAAATAAACAAAGCTAATATCGCTATTATGTTTTTCGTTAAAAATCTCAATTTTTTTTTGCAGCGAAAAGGACGAGCACTTACTCTTCGCAGCGGAAGACTAGTTTTCACTGCGAAAAATATTTATTCCATAGCGGAACATTTTTTTAGTAGATCGAAAACATGTTTATCTTTGAATACCATGATTTTCAACAAAGAGTCAACCATAAATCTTTCATTTTGATAATAAAATTAATTTTGAACAGGTTAAGTAGAAATTTTCCATTTTGAAAAGTGTTCCCGTTATTAACATTTTTTTCAACAAGTTAACGGTGATGTTAGTATCTTTTATTTTCTATAATTGAGTGTTTTATTTATTAGTAAAAACTGTTTAGCGGTTGACTTGTTATTGATCTCATAATTAAGTAGTTGTTTTATTAATTTCTCCAAATATTACTTTAAGTTAAAAAAACAAGCGTGAGAAAAATGGTATTTTTTACACAACTAATCTAATCTAATATCTTTAAAAAATAGTTATAATTAGTTTCGTTATTTTTTAATATATAATTGTAAACACACATTAATAAATAATTATAAGAGACACTATTAGAACAATATGACGTACAATTATGTATGTTGCCCTCTCATTATTTGTTTGTCTGTACTCTCTGGCTTACGTACTGACGGCAAGCTTGATATGATCTCTTCGTTTGCCTAGGTTTTGGCTCTTGCCAAGGGTTCAATGCATCATCTTCCTCTGACCCTTTTTTTAAAAAGTTAAAGTTCACAGGCTAAAGTTATTTTTTCGATGGGCACTATGTACTGTTCTTAAATGGGTTTCGCCTGAATCACTTCCATGGCTGCCAGCTTAAGCTCCTCCAGAAGGGCTCCTACCTGGGGCACAGCACCAGACAATGCAGGCTAAGCGTTTGCAGGCGATTGTAACAACCCAGTTGTGACTTTCCAAAATAGAAGATTATGGAGTTTCTTATCTGCTTGAGATGACAAATATTCCCAGTTTGATTTTATTATTTAATGTTTGAGCTCCAAAATGTTTTCTAATGTACTTAAACTATATTTGTAAATTTGTACAGTTAATTATTCATTAAAATATATTTTGTAATGCTTTGAAGGAGTATTTGTCACGTGCCACAAGAAGGCTCTAATGAAAATACCGCGAAGAACGATCTGATATTGGAGAGAGAGTCTAATCGGCTAACTCAAGGTATTCAAATAGTCTACATTGAATGAATATATATATATATCACGCAAAATAAATATGGCTATAGATGTTTTAAATGCACATCCCTAATAATTGGGCTCATCAATTTCCATCCACGGACCAAAAATACAGAATATAAATGTTTATTACTATTATGCACGTTTGAACAAACCATGATCAAGAACTCGTATATGCATATACTAAAAACTAACAAATTGTTAAACATGACATATTCTTAGTTTTTATGCTCGTTAAGTACGATTTTGAAAACATGAATAAAACAATCAAATATAATAAAAGAAACCCTTACTTAATGTGACATTTTACCATTATCGATTACTTTTGTAATCAATAATTAGCTCTCTCGAAAAATGCTCTTTGAGTCCTTCTCAACCCCAAAATCTTATCATTTCACTATGTAGTCAACAATGGAATATCATTCACAATTTAAAAGTAAAAGCAAAAACAAAAACATTGTAGATACAACTCCTAATTCCCAAACTGTATCATAACCTAAGTACACGATACTATGCTCTCACATCCACCTGCATAGGCTAGAACTTTAATATTGACCAACTAAACCATACTAACATGCTTTATGTCATAATGCGGTTTACTTGAAGTAAAAATGTTAACAACTAGTGTTATTTTTGTAAATTTCAAAATCTCACACTAGTAATTATTTAGAAAATTCATAACTTGAAGTATTGTAATGTTCTCAATTCTTCTAGTATAATATTATCCACTTTTGGTCAAAGTCCGCATGATTTTTATCATTAGAATTAGCCAAAACACGTTGTACTAAATAGGAAGAAAAACTTCACTTATAAACTATGCATTTTTCACTCTCTCAAGTGATGTGAAACTGTACATCCCTACTGGTATGAGCTGGATCCACACCTGAGTCATCTATGCCTTCACAAGGCACGCTGCCATAAGTATACATATCCAAATGAATTGATTCTAGTGTCATAACTTTACATAAAAGAAAGATCTATTTTACCACAATAAATTATCACATGCAATAATGTATAGATTTCATGGATATAGGACAATTACTCAAATGGCCTCATAGCAACTCTTGAGATTCATACGTGCCATTTTAAAAATACATAACTTGCACCATACTAATCCAAATAACGTGATTTCAACTTTTGTAGCTCCCTTATAACATCTAGTTTAACATACGAAAACATTTCACGCATTTAGAAATAGCTTCTATAGATATAGGTCAATAAACCGAATTGCTCTTCTTCTAAATTATAGAATCGTGCATTACATTTTATTACCAATTTAAATATGCATAACTCTTAGTATACATATCAAAATGAATTCAAGTCAATGCATATAGTTTCGTTTGTGTCTAGAGTAACATCTTACAATAGTTTTAACCATTGAATTTAATGAACTTGGGCTAGGATTATCAAATCCAAATTTACAAAAAACAAAACAGTTTTTTGGCAACATAATATAAAATAAGGTCATTACTTTATTCTAGTCATTAATTACGTCAAACCATCCAAAACCATTAATCCGGCCATTAATATGCCACTATATCAAGCCAACATAATTATTAAGTCATCAATTTAAACCATAATTTCCATGAGTCCATGCTAAGTTTAAAAAGCATATATATACCGAAACAACGCCCTAGTTTTTATATAAAGATTAGAAGTAGTATTGCCCTTGAAGTTAGCTGAAAATACTCTTCTTCTCCTTGGTTACACTTCCTTAAGATGAGTTCTAGCACCTCTTTGACAGCCTTGAATCACGTTGTAGTCCTTGCAAGCCCTTTGCACCAAAACACTTCCAAACAACCACTTTTATCTCCATGGTTTATATTAGCTTTGGGAGTTTGCTTCTTCTAAAACTTTGACAACAACTCCCATGAATTTCCTATGATTTAGAATCATTTTTAGTTTACTAAAACAACCATGAAAGTAGAAGAATGAGTCTCATGCATATCACATACCTTTTACTCAAAAACTCACTATTGGTTCGCTCAAACTTCAATTGGCAGCCCTTCTTCTCTCTTTTCCTTCTCTCTTTTCTCACTAATTCAAATTTGTAAACGAATCCAATCGTAGAGTGTCCAGTCCTCCCAATACAATATTGTCTGCTTTAAGCCGAAGCCTACACAGTTTTATTCTTGGGATTAGCTCAAAACACGTTATACTGTGTAGAGAGGAGAGCTCTACTTATAAATCATTCACTTTTCACTCTTCCAAGTGATGTGGGATTGTGCACCCCTACTAGTATGGGTTGGACTCTCATAATCAACAGAATCTTGGGTCGTCTTTGCCTTCACATGGCGAACTCCCACACAAATGAAGCCTTTTTTCATGCCTTAGCTTATCTTAAGTTAACTTTTTGTAGTGCTTTATGTGTTGGCAGCACATGATAAAGAGAAGGCGAACAGATGTTGTCATGACTTGAAGATGGGGCTAACAGAAACCCCGGATCGAACGACCCGATTTTGAAAATGACTCGATTGCCCAACTCAAAGCTAGGTTGACAGCAAAAAACTAAGGATAAAGCAAAGTCATATCCGAGTGAAATGGGTCGAGGTTCACAAATTGATCATCAAAAAAATAAAGATAAAACAATAACAATGATAGGAAATATATTGTGCAAAGAGATAAAATCATTCAACACCATACAATTAATTTTACAAACCAGAGTATGAATAAAATCCTCACCAAGAATAATAAAAAACACTTACAAAGGAAAACAAAAAACTGGGGGAAAACCCCCACTATGATCATTGTTCCTGATCGCCTCGATCTTACCTAAGAAGAAGAGGGTCGTTTGGAATGAGTGATACTAACTGAAAAGAAAATACTAAAAGTAGAAATAATATCTTACAAACAGAAATTCTCAAATATAAGAGCTAGAAAACTAAAATAAAGTCATCAAACTCAATCCTCAATTGAGTGATGCAAACTTTTTTTACTATAACTTGAAAAAAAGAGTCAATTGAAATTAATTGACTAAATTCAATATGGATCTACGTGTTATATCAAGAGTTTTATAAAAAATAATATGAGGGAGCATACATCATGAAAATTCACGTTTAAAAACTAAAGTAAAACATGTCTGAAAAAGGTAATGTGAACTATTAGTAGGGAAAATATAAAAACGTCCATTATAGTGTGGTAAATATTAAAATAGACCACTAATGGAGTATATAAACATCGGTGAAAAATGAGTCACTCAAGAAGTCTGAACACACCAATCACCATGTCATAGGTATATACAATAGTAAAGGCGATACTCAGCGAACGCAAAACTAGAAATTACCTTGATCAAATTTAAGATTTTTTGCATAGGAAACGACACAATCAGTTGCCTCATTATTCTATTTTACGAACAAATCAACACATCATATCATATGAGGAGAAAGAAAATTGACATGTCAAAAATGGACATGTTATAAATGAGTATGAGATAAGTTTCAAAATGGTTTTATAAAAGCAATGATATGCATAACTAAATATAATAAATAAATTCATAGATCAAACCATTAATATCAACAAATCGCTAAAGTCTAAGTCTAGAAGGTCCAAATAAATGTCACGCCTCAAAGCCTATCATAAACATATCATCAGTATGTATGAGAGACTCTAAGAAATTTATAAACAATCCTCCAATTCAATTCAGTTTGATCTTGCTTGATTCGGTTGGAGTCAAGTTGGCTCGATCTGGTCTGGTTCATTTTGGTCTGGTCCGAGTCGCTCAAACTAGTATGGTTTGAGTCACTCAGTCCAGTCCAGCCTGGTCGGCTCAATCTGGTCTGGTCTAGTCAGTCAACTCAGTCTAGTACGGGTCAACTTGGTGTAGTCCAAGTAAGCTAGGTACATCTAGGTCAACTCGGTATGGTCTAGTTCGAGTCGGATCAAGTTCAGGTCGAGTTGGTTTTGTTCAATCTGGCCTGGTATAGGTCGGCTTGGTACAGTCCAGTCTGGGTTGAATCCAGCTCAAGTAGGCTCAGTCTAGTTTGGTCAGCTTGGTCTGGTCAGGGCTGGGTCAGTATAGTCTCGGCCGAATCAGGTCGATTGATTCCAACGATCCAACTATGTTCCAAAGACATTTCCAAATCAAAAGCATAGGAGTTCGAATTTCAACATAAACAAACGAAATCTGTATATAAATTTGATCCACCACCAAACCACGTGATTCCCTTGATTTTCCTTATGATTACACGTTCCAAAAATTTGGTTTCAACAACGAACCGTAGAGTATTGAATATAACATAAAAATTTAAGCGAAAGGTCGCAAATTGGGGGAAGAAAATGATACGAGAGAAGAGAATCGAGTTACCTCTTTTAATTCCACAATCATATAGTTACAAGATGCAAAATTCTAGGTCAAAAATCAATCTTCTATTTCTTGCTCTCAGTCAACAGCCCCTCTGCTTCTAAATGTCAGAAAATTTGCAAGGATGAAAAATAAGTTTATATAACCTCTCTAGTCTCTACCAAATGTCAAGGCAGTCAAATAATTAATTCAGGATATAATTACTTATGAAATAAATATAGTAATTGTGAAGTTAAAATTCGAAGGCAAAAAATCAAATTTGAAATTTATTACTCGATATGTAAGTTTCTTAAAAATTTTGGTTATTACATACACGAGGGTTACTATGACTCTATGAACCACAAAATGGGCCTCCCAAAGGACCATTGGCCTATGGAGTAAGTGCTGATGAAAATATAAACTTAGTTCACTTCATTTGTAATCATTAATGCATGTTTTTAATGTAATTTTAGACAAGTCCAATGCAATTGTAAATAGATATTTAGATGGTTCTAATTCATGTATACACATAAGTGCACTAATTCATATATTTGAAATATTCGTACATGTATTAAATTAATTAGCTAGTTCATGTATAATATTATTCATATACTAAAGACATAAAATTATCTAAAACTGTTTAATTCATGTATTTGTAGATGCATTAATTCATATATTTGAAAGGTCACGCTTTTGACACACGTTACAACAACAACTATTGCAGAACTCCATTGATATAATATATGATGATAATAAACCATTAAACATGGTTTCAATTTTGATCCAATTAAAAGGGAATAGAAAAACATGCTTAAGATTCTAGAACACAGAACAAAATAAAAAACCTATAAACAAGAACAAATTACATGGAAATAATGCATAATTAAAACATATATATGACAACACTTGTTCTCCCTTAAATATTTTACATAATTTGGTGTTCTACGTTCCCTCCAATTCATAAAGCACATACTGTTAAAACAACTGCAGAAATAGAGCATTATAAACGTCGTCGACTTGGCTACAGAAAATTTATTATCATCTATCCCTAGAGTTGGCACAGGTTCATCGTCCATCAGCCACAAACCTACATTGTACTTGCAGAAACAAGACAAACCCCAGTTGAAGCTACCAGTAAAATTCTTTCCCCATTGCCACCAAGAGATATCATGATCCAGCCAAGTCTTTACTTTTGTTAAACAAGAAAAAACCCTAAAACAATCATGTAAATAAATCCATAAAACAGGAAGAATACCCAACAATTTTTGGATAAGAATATGTTCACAGAAAAACCAGCGAGGGTTCATTTAGATCAATTCGCAAGCCATGCTACACAATTCCGAGAAACGATTTTGTCGTTGGCAAATTCATCTTAGGCTCAGCTGAAGGAATTTCTTCATCTGCGGCTCCATTGCCAAGAGTTGCATGACTCAATGAAGCAGATGAAGAAAAATGATTTGCATTATCATTACATGCTGTCTTTTCCATTAGTGAACCAGTGTGAACTATCTTACAAACTGTCTTTTTCATTAGTGATCCAGTGTGAAGTATCTCTCCGACATATAAACGACCATTGGGAAAGGCTGTCCAGTGGGTGCAGTAGGGGACGTTGAGATCCAAAGGTATTCCTGGGGTGATGAGTGGCGGAAAGTTGGTCTTGGCCTTGGGGCCCCGGAGAGAGTGAGCAGCGCCTTCGTAAGCAAGTGCTGCCTCTTCCGGCGTATCAAATGTTCCGAGCCAAACCCTAGTTCTTTTCCACGGATCTCTTATCTCAGCAGCGTAACGACCCCATGGTCGTTTCCTCACGCCTCTATAGTGCCCTCCTCGAGCTGGGGCCATGGATTTGCAGCTCTACAATTCTGAGAGAGGGGGAAAAGCTTGGAGAGATCACAATAGGAGACGTCTGCAACTGCTGTGAAAAGAAGAGTGGGGAAAAAGGCATAGGCCTAGGGGAGGTAGGTGGGGATGCCTCGCCGGAGAGTCATTTGATTTGACGCGCGCGCAGTGGCGGGCAGGCATGTTTGGATTCGCCACGCCAACTCTCTCTGCCGGGGCCGTCCTACAACATTTTCTTTTCCAGTCTATTCGATTCAAATGAGGTACGGAAAAACAATCATTTTCTATAACAAGTGGACGCGTGTCGAGTAGTAAGAGGAGAAATTTTCCAAAGGGAATCTACAAATGCACGTACGCCTGTCGCCTAAGCACTCCAGCCATCCAATCACTCTGCAATAAAAAGATGCATTTTTTAATGTGAAAGGAAGAGTCTTTATTCATCGTTCTTTGATGAATCTAAATTGTGAATTTTGTTTTATAGTTTTGATGAAGAGATTAGCACACAATTACTTTTAAACAGAAGTCTGATGCAAGTGTGATGAAATTGAGCAACTCATTCATTTATTGGTGCGCAAAAGAATGGAAATAAAGAGCATTGCAGAGATTCAGCTTTAGTTGACATATTCAATCCCTGTCATAGGAGCTCCAGCATGAAGTTGAAGGGCAACATCGCCAACAATCTACACTTGAAAATTTTGAGGAGAGTCAGTGCAGTGAAAACTAGTGCAGAGATTCAAATTTAAAAGCAGGAAGCAAAAAATTACAAATGTAAGCTCATTAAAACCCGAAAGGCAATCCAGGGTTGTACATCCACCAGAAAGGCATAACAGTTCAATTTTTAAACCATATGACAATTTTTAAACAATGGGATCAAATGGCTCTGTCCAAGCAAACATCAATTCCTAAACCTCCAAGCCCAAGGTGGCCACTTTTGAGGAAATGGAAACAGCTTCATAGTTTAATAGGAATGTAGACTGATAAGAGACTCATCTTCATCAATGTTTGCCACCTGTCTTCTCCCTCTTGACCCAGCTTTATCAAATCAATTTCTAAGAAAATGATGGCAATAGTATTGTGGTATAGTGTTGTCAAAACTTTTAATCCTTTTCAACTCAAGCTTGGAAAAGAAAAAACTTATGGTTTATCTCATCAAGGATTTTTATTGATTAAACCACAAAATTTAAGTTTTCCAGGCTACACTTTAACTACTTAAGTGCAATTTCCAATGAATACCCTACCCATTCCCTTCAACTCTTCTTTGCCAGTGATAACATTGGTGGAAGGGACCGAAGCTAAAATCAAGTTAATAATAGATTGAAACATAACGTGAAAATGAATGACATCTTCTTCTACAACATGATAGCACTGCTCGCACTGTTCAAGCCACTTATTTAACCACAATCCTTTCTCACACTTACAACAACACAACGACCCATTTCAGCTTTGAAGTCTATCTAGGCCTTCGTTTTTTACAACTAGCTTACACATTGCGACTGGACTTTATTAGAGGTAAACCAGGGTAAATATTAATGAAGGATAAAGAAAGCATGGCCTCCTTGATGTTAAAGCAATAGACAACAGTGGAAAACAAAAAAGAGAAACCTAACATCTACAAAGAAATTTCAAAATAGACAAGAACTTTAGTATTTCCAATGATATGAAAGTTCTATGAATCGTCACAAACCTTTTTCATTGAGGCTAAGAATTACTTGTTGACAATGCCAACCTGAAAGTAGAATCACATAAGACATCTTAGAGAGCTTTGTTTCCTGGATATTTATTAAGGAAATCTATTTCTTGTTTGTCTAGAATGGATAAAATTTTAATCATAAAAAGACAAAAAAAAGCTCAGAAATTAAAACAGTCTAATATCTAGGCGGACTACAGAGAACGTACATGCCGAACTAGTGAGCGTGGGTGTGTCTGCAATAGGCAAGTTTAAGACAACATATCTTATGGTACCATTCAAAGAAGGGAAAAGATTATCTTACTGTTTCATTGTTTAGACTCAAGTAACAAACAACAATATCAGCGACACTAGCAAATTTGTGGAGATCTGCATGAGCTCCCTTCTCATCAACGAGATTGTCAATCACTATATTTTCAATGGAATAGAACGAAGATTCAATATTAACCAAAATAAACATGAAATTTAACTGAATAGTCTCACCATTTCCTCTACTTTTTTCACATACCATTCACCTCATCACAAGGATCCTGCAGCTGTGAGGTCCAACTCCTTTTTGTAGCAAGAATCCTTACACCAAAAGGGCGCAGGCGCTTATAGCCAAGCCTACACGGATATTACCAAATCCCATAATAAAAACCTACAAAGGCAAAAGATTTATTGTATAATAGCAAGACAACTAACAATAGAATGCAATACACATGAATTCATGACGGTCATGAAAACAGAGATGATGAAATCTATTTCAGAATGAAGAGGACTGGACTCTACTAAGTCCGTACTAAATTCAGGAACAAAATTTGGACTAGTAAATTTAGATTTTTTATGTTATATCCAGAAAACAATCATACTAATCTTCCATGCAATTAAACTAGGAAAAGGTAAAGAGAATTGATGATCATACATTTGCTTATCTATCCAGTGGTAAGTCAACTCTAGAGTTTGCCGTGTTTCTTACCCTCAACTATAGAGTTTGTTTTGTTAATTTCCCTAAAAAAAAGTATGAAAAAACATGAGCACAATAACATAAATTTGCATTTATAAAACAATTTTCAAATGTCTATACTAAACTTTGATTTCATTTAAAGTCAAGCATCTATTTCGATTCTTAAGCCCACAAACACCCTGAAACAAACTGTTAGGAAATTTGTTACTTTCCTTCTATTACTTCACAATTACAGAACACAAAACACTAATTCACACTAGAATTAGGTAGATTTCACAACTTGACACCCAATTTGCAGAACAAAGGGTCTGCACATCCCTTCCCACATTCCCCTCTTTCTCCCAAATGAATTTCCATAACCACCTCCTAACTTCCCCTTTCCTTTTATTCTTAAAACAATAAAAACATATTACTAAAACACCCTTAAACTATAATATCTAAAATACAAACAAATAATATGAAATTTCCTTCCTAACATTACTCCCGCCCAAACAGTTACCTTGTCCTCAAGGTGAAAAGGAAGTAATTGATGTTAAAGATTAGCGAAAGATTCCCACAGAGCCTCCTCTATGCTCTTTGTCGTCATCAAATTCATCTATTTCTTCCTCATCTTGACAAATTAAGAGTTGTAATTCTTTTGTTTTACATCGATGTCCAATACTGAATTTTTCGTCACAACAAAAACACAATCTTTTTGCTCTACGATCTTGTACTTCGGCATCATTCAAACGTTTGAACGATTTATCAAAGTTCGGAAGAGCCGTCTTGTGTGCTAAAGTCTCGTTTCGTAGTGTTCCAGTCATCACTCTTGTACCACTGCTTGTTAAATCCACATTAGATCGGCCTCTATGATAGATAGGATTTTTAATTGAACCCAATATTTGTATTTTATCGTCTACCTTTTGAGCAGTCAACATCAGTTTTTCCAAACCGATCGGCCTCAACAAAATAATTTCAGCTTTAATTTCATCCTTCAACCAATTAATAAATTGAGCTTCTAATATATTTTCTGGAACATCAACTAGAGTTGAAGCTAATTTCTCAAAGTCCCTTCTATATTCTCTAATAGTACCCTGTTGGCTTAAAGACAAAAACTTTTCCTCCTTTGATCCAGCCAACGTGGAACTAAATCTATCCAGGAGATGTGCTGAAAAATCTTCCCACGAACGAAATGGTCGGCGTCGCTCTTCCCACTGGAACCAAGCGAGTGCTTCGCCTTCCAAACAAACAGCGACAGCCTCCATTCTCTCAGCCTCAGTCATTCGATTGAAGGAGAAAAAGCGATCGGCGCGATATAGCCACTCAGCCGGATCTCCTCCCTCAAAAATCGGCATTTCTAGTTTGCGGGTATGAATCTCTGCTCTCGGTCCTCTGTCACGGTGTTGGAACACACCTTCTTCACCGACGCCACCGAACCCAGCCTCTGAATGGACAGCATCGTCTTCGTTCGGCAACGTTCGCTGCCGATCAATGCGGAAATGCTGCTCCTCGCGGTTCTCGCCCTGTATTCGGGTAAGTCCTTCCAACTTTTCCAAAATAGTTTGCAAACTAGTTTCCAGGAACGGAATTTTTGAAAGGCCTCCTCTCAAAGACTCCATTTCTGCCCTGACTGCTTCCAATTTCTCTTCCATAGACTCCAAACGCCCGTCGGACTTCTTTCCTGCCATTCCAAAACCGGCTCTGATACCAATTTGTTAGGAAATTTGTTACTTTCCTTCTATTACTTCACAATTACAGAACACAAAACACTAATTCACACTAGAATTAGGTAGATTTCACAACTTGACACCCAATTTGCAGAACAAAGGGTCTGCACATCCCTTCCCACATTCCCCTCTTTCTCCCAAATGAATTTCCGTAACCACCTCCTAACTTCCCCTTTCCTTTTATTTTTAAAACAATAAAAACATATTACTAAAACACCCTTAAACTATAATATCTAAAATACAAACAAATAATATGAAATTTCCTTCCTAACACAAACTTCAAGACACTGTAAAGTGTTACACCTTATCTTTCCCTAACTTACATAATCAGATGTGATTTCAAAACCATAGATTTGAAACAACATTTTGCAATGTTAGTGGTTCATATTAGTGGTTCATTTTTCATAACCATCAATTACTTCCATATTAGTGGTTCATTTTTCATTAGCATTTGACCTTGGTAATATTGTGTAGGTTGAGAACGACACCATTGTTTATCAATGAGAAACAAGGAGAGTATTCATACCACGTTGGTCCTTTTTCATTAACATTTGACACTGTTACTATTGTAAATGGAGAACGAGGCCATTGTTTTATCAATGAAAAACTAAGACAGTAAAGAGTTTGTTTCCACTTCAAGAAAACCTAATTTTTTTGAGTGAAAACCATGAGTGAAACTAACTGTTTTACCAAGTAGCGTTTTGCCAATTGGCACTCCAAGTGTTCTCTGTTCAATAGCTACTTGCAGTTCTTTCTGAAAAAACAGAAATGGACTAATCTTAAGACTAAGCACCAGAGTAGCATAAATTAAATATACTTGCTTACAAAGAAGGCCCAACATTAGGTATATTGCCATCTCTGCACATGAATCTGCATTTCCTGTTACGCCACCAGATATCCTAGCCACTTTGATTCTACATCTTGTGGCAGCATTGATATCAACATCTTCAGTTGTCAAATTCAAAATTACATGAAAAAGCACAACATATGAAACATTTTTCGATGTCCGAGGTATATCAAAAAAAAATAGAACCTTCAAGACCAACACCATACTGCATGATAAGCTTTATCTGATTTGCAGTAGACATAACGTTGTAATCAAGCTTCATCCCCATGACAATACAAATGTGATAGTTGGCTATTACTTTAGGCATGTCATTCAACGGATCATTATCAACCTACATTAAACTTCATTTGATGTCATGCTAGTATATAAACTCAATTCAACCGAAGTAACTCTTGTTCGATATATATGCAGTGAGCTAAACCTTGAACTATTCAAATTAAATTCTAGCTCAATAACACACAATAGCTTAAGAAAATACAAAGAAATTTTTCAAAAAATCATCAGAGATATTCCAGGCTTTGAAAGTAAAGATTTGAGGAGCACTGAATGTTTCAGGTGTGCCAGCTTGAGAGAATATTAGTCAGCAACTAACTGGGCTTTTAGTTTGCAAATGATGTAATGTTTATACACATATCAACCAGAAGCCATGTACCATATATGTAATGTCCATATTTCCCAATTCATGTTAAAGCAACTCAATTAGATCCTAAAATTCTTAATTAGGCAAAAAAACATAATTGAGATGTTCAATGATCAATCCGTGATTGGAATTTTAAGTTCAACATACAAATCTGGACAATAAATTAAAATTAATTGAGAGAAAAATCCTAAAATTTTATAGAATCAGTCGATGAAGTAAAAATCATGCCAATCTGAGTTCTACTAGTTAAAGAATATAATACCAAAAATGATTCTACTATCCAAACAAAACAAGATTACCAAAAGAGAACGATTTGCACTCTAAAACGTGCTCTGCATCAAGGGAGCAGCAGAGATTTCATTGCTCCTTCAGCAGAGAACTCCAAACTCCAATTTTGATCCGAATGAAAACATGTCCCTTTCGTTCCTGAAGCGTGACCTTCATCCTTCAGTTTCGAACCCAAAATCCCTCCTTTCGATTAGCCAATCTCAATTTGAGCAGAAGACTCGAACAAAGAGAGAAAATGTAAAACGTGGGCGGCAGTTCAGGCAAACTGTCTCTTGTTCTGCAAATCGTCTCTCCCATTCTGCAACTGCTCTGTCTATTATTTTCCAATTTCTTGTCATTATATATTAGTTTTTAAAATGTAAAAAGAGTCGCGAATGAAAAATCTGCGTTTGGCTTTTCTTTTTCCTTCGGACGACCACCTTCGACAACTGGAAAATTAGAGCGTCCTCTTCTGCTCGCACCATTCTGGAACTTCGATCGGGTCCTCCAAACGGCGGGAATACTGTTCTGCGAATTCATAAATGAATACGAGGGAAGGGAACAGAAGGAGGAGAGCTGACCTGACCTGGAGCCATGAAACGAATGCAATCCCGTCCCACAATTTTCATTGATCTTTGAATCTTTAGTTTTAATTACAATTAAATTAATTCGATAAATAATAAATTCAAAGAATACTTAAATTAAATGTGTTTTTTTACAAGAATAAGAAGCCACCGCTGTAGTTACAAGTAAATAACGCACGACGCTAATAATTTTATAAAATGGTGTCATCGTGATTGAATTAAAAAAAAAAATGAATTGGGCTGCCAGTGAGTCCAAAAGTTGGTCGTTACACCATAAAATTTGATCCGAACTTTGGGCCCAATTCAGCAGACGAAGTGATGCAGGCAAGTCCAGTCCATTGTAATTGCCGTTTTATATGAAATTGGTGACAAAAGAATGCCCTTCTATTGAACTACTTGCATTCCTTTTTCCTCTACTTGTTAAAAACCAAACCATACATAAGAAAAGGGATTGCAGAGATTCAGCTTTTAGTTCAAATATTCAATCCCTGTCAAAGCAGCTCCATCATGAAATTGAAGGTCGACATCTCCCACAGCCTGCATTTGCAGAAATGAGAAGAGAAAAATATAGCTGAAAATTCCAAAGACCGCAGAATATGAGAGAGAGAGACCCAAAGGGTGTCTGTATGAGTGAAACAGTGAGGGAGGGGTGTCACGACCCAAAAGAGGGCCGGACAGAAACGATGGGCCAAAAGACCCGGTCTTTGTGGAAGACTCAATCGTCCAGCCCAATACTTGTTAAACTATTGCAGAAGCCTTGTATAAATACCCAGCCGCAACCCACTTGTGATGGGCCACGGTCCATATAGTGATTGCGAAATTAAAAATAATGCAAAAATAACAACTTAAGAATCTAAGTAAGTACTGTACATACAATTCAGAAATCCAACAGTCATCCAAATTTAAAAGCTATAGTCATCCATCGTTAGGCTTACCGATAAATAAGAGTTCAATTAAGAAAATAAAATAAAATAAAATAGCAGTGGAGCCTTCAACTAAAATTCTAACCTGAAAAAAATAAGTCGATTGGGGTGAGTGACTAGCTCAGTATGGAATTTATACTAAATACTATGCATGTGTAAAACTTGTTTTACCTTTTCTTGAAAACCATGAATTTCAAGAAATCATGCACATTTTTAATAAAACATTTAAATCTTTTTCATCTCAAGGAAATCAGGCCCAAGGCCTCCGATGAGGTTTAGATAATAACATGGTTGTATACATAGACAACTATAGTTTTAAATACTCTTGTCGTGTTTTATACCGAAAATCGTAGTCCGTGAAAAAGGAGGGTCACTCAAGGACTCCCCCGAACAAACACACAGAAAGGTGGCCATATCATGCAAACAACACCTCATGAGCCCAGAGGAAAAAAAATGACGGCGGTCCGTAGATCGGGCCCGTCACCCAGGTTGTCGTGCAAATTCCGCTACGACACGCCCGTAATATATATACACCCTGATCAGGTTTAGGGATTTGCAACCCACGGAAGCAGTCAACACCTTCCCAAAGTCTCCTATTTCACACAGCGCACAAACAAAACATCTCCACGCAGCAGGAGATGTATCAAGGGTGTCCCCTAGATACTTTGACGTTCGCGACCGTTCAAAGTGTCAGGAGGATTCATCCTAAACAAGTTATAATCATCATATAAAAACATGAAATCTAATGCACAAAAGTAAACGTGTAAAACTTTTGTACATATATAGTATAAAAAGCTGACGTGCTGTCGAATAGTCTCCGTCAGGTTTTTCATGTGTGGTATTCCACAAAATAGGGTTTTAATTTGAAAACTATGCAATGCGATGCAAGCAACTAAATATAAAGCCCCTACCTCGACGGCGATCTCTCCTTTTAACTGGAGGAGCAATAAACTCAGGTACCGGCTCAAAGTCCTCGAACTCGTCAGAGCCTAAAATATGTCAAACACAATAATTTAACCAATAGCAAACAAATTTTCCAAATGGGCAAGATTTCCAACCCAACCATTTGTAAATCCTCAATATTTATCTCCAAAGATAATTTCCCACTACAATTAAAATCTTCAAGTTGACCAATGACCAAACTAACCGAGTACTACGTAGCAGGTATTAAACACAGCAAAACTGAAATGGAAATAATCCTAGCTTACGACATTCCCTTTCAAAACCGTAACAACCCAAATTGGCCGAGAGGCCAAACTACAATCCTTGGCCTTCCAACATCAATGGCTAACATAAATCAAATATAAACCCAATACAACAAGAATCAGGAATTCATCACCCAATCAGAAATCCAAAGCAGAACCAATGTAAAGAACAGATCCAATCAACGCTAAATTAGTGTCCATCCATTATTAATCAAGACAGTAGCATTTGGCATTCTAGAGAAAAATACAGTAACATTCCCAAAAATTCACTACCCAAACTGTAATCCATCATTCAATCTGAAGTCCTTTACTAAATCAGAATCGGGCGTTTCAAAACTCACCAAAATCGGAGGAAGAGTCCCCGCTCGACGGACAGGTCACTCTCGCCCGAACTGTCCGTTCGCAGCTCGCCGAAGGACTGCTTCTTGTCCAACCGAAATGTCCTCGGACGGAGCTCGCAGTGGCTGGAAGCTCAAAATCGTGAAAAACGCAGCAAACACGGACGAAAATGATCAAGCTAAACGGCTGAAAACAAAACCAACAGAATCCTCACCTCAATCGGAAAATGGAGAACGGCGGAGCGTCGGCTTTGTCCTTGGCATCCAGAGGCGTCGCCGAAAAGTTCTCGGTCGAACGGCTCACCAGCGCGTTCGACAATGTCGGACCGTCTCTCCTCTCGCTCGGACAGGGTCGCTCACCTGTGCACGGAGCTCGCCGGTCGTCGTCGCTTCAGTCAGCCTCTCCTTGTGAAAGCTCTCTGGCGGCCAAAGGAAGCAGAGACGAGGAGGGAAGAATAAAAACAAAAACCTATTCCCTTTCTGAAATTTTGCCCGCGGGTGTGTTCCTTCTCTCCCCTTCCTTTTATTCTTTTACTTTCCATTTATTTTATTTTAATATTTCATTCCCTTTATATTTTATTTCATCATCTCTTTCTTCTTCATTTCAAAGGTCACGTCAGTTTTCAACTCTCCACGTCCAACTTCACTCCCCTTTTTTTTTTTTCTAATCTTTACATTTCCAATTTCACCCCTAATTCTTTCATCACTTTAATTCTTCCATTCATTTAATATACTCTACTCATTTCATAATACATAATCAATGTGTATTACACATTAAATCAGTCCAATCCAATCCCCCACTTGTTACAAACATTACTCAGCAACATTTATCGCTCTAATTAATTCGTCAAATCTATTTCTGAAAATTTTCAATTCCTCTGATTTGACCATTTGACCAAAATTCTACACATGATCGCTATGTGACAATCAAGTCAATTCTCCAACGTTATGACAAAATTGAAGTGTGAAAAAAAATTTACACAGAAAATTTATTCTCTTGAAAATTCTCGGGTTTCACAAGGGGTAGCCGAAGGCCCAAATCTGAGTGAAACAGTGAGGGAGGAGTAGCCGAAGGCCCGAATCTGTGCAGGCGATTGCCGACTACGCCTATCGGCTGTATCGCGATGCAATCGTTCATTTGGGTCCTCCAAGTTAGTGTTGTTCTTATCGTATTTCTAGTTTGGATTCATTATACACAATCATTAGAAGATGAGGTAGCCAGTAGTATCCCTATCTTTATCCACCTTATTCTACCATCACTTTAATCACAAAAACAGTACACTGATTGACCCAATTTTCAAAACTAGATTCAACTCCGTTGAACAATTTTTGACCAAACTCAACTTAAACATTTGTCAGATATAAAGATTTCCATTATTTCAACCGAACAAACGAACTAATTGCAGAGTTGATCATTCATTTTCAATTCATGTATTTATAAATGTAGATCTCGGAATCATTGCAAAGGGAGAGAGAGAGATTGATTGAAACAATTAAACATCATTTTCAAAAGTTAATGGCTTCTTATATTATTTGGCGAAAAGAATTTCCTGATTCATGGTCCCATAATAACTCAGTTGAAAAAACTACATTATGAAGAAAGATGCATACCAAAAGGGATGGAAGCTTCACAATATATTCAGACTAGTCTTCATCTGCGGAAGGTCTGTCCACAAATCCTACGAATCGAGTGTAACAGCTGGGTAGTCTTGATAGCCGGTGATGGCAGTGATCCTGATCCGTGAGTTTGGCTGCACCATATCCAAATCAATGTTTACGAAAATGATTAGACCATGGAATAAGGTCCAAATTGACAATATCAACAAGTTATTTTAGCCAACAATTTTATGAACCAGTATGGCAAAACTGTTCCTAGCAGCAAATTGTTTTCATCAACTTAGTTATTCGGGAAAAACGATAGCAAGTTAAAGCTGTCTAGCCAAAGCTCTCTAACGACTTCCTCAAGAACTTTGCACTGTTTCCAAAGAACTTTCTACTTCCAAAAACAGTTCTAATAAAGGAGGGCTGCTATATTGATTGTTTCTTTTGCTTTCGGAAAAAATAAGTAAAAATAGCTGTTTTGATCCTGAACAGGCCTTAAGCCATTAAGTGTAAGGGAGTAAGTAACAAGCGTAAATATACTTTGTCTATGCGAGAGTATGTGGATGCTGAATTGTCATTCAGTGAAAAGGAAAAACAGAAAATTCTAACACGCAAAGACAAGTATATTGATGCATGTCCCATAAATAAAGATAAGTTATTTGGAAAAAAATATATTAGGAGGGGTAGGGATGGTATTTGATTTAGTTTATTGAGCGGTTATTGTGTTTGTGTGTAAAAGGGTAGTTTAAAAGAAGGAAAAAACTGTCTAGAACGGGTGTGAAAAATCTAAGACAAGAATTGTTAGAATGTTTTCTTCCAAATCTGAAACTGAACAAATTTGTGGTGTGTTTTCTGTAATTATGTTTGTGTTAATATAATTGTGTTGTGTTTTGTGAATTGTGTCTTGTTTCTACGCAACAATTTGGTATCAGAGCCATGGCGAAACCCACAACCCGTGGAGATCGAATGTAGGACTTTGAACGAGAAATTGGGGTATTGAAGACGGAAATTGTACAGTTGAGTAATCAAAATTCCAAGATAGAGGCAGCAATTAGTGTTTTACTGGATTTGTTGAATGAGTTGCAACTCCTTCGCCAAACTGCTCGTCACAACCCAGAGGAGAAAATGAGTAAGAGTTGTCCTAATTACAAAGGAAAAACTGTTGGACCTTGGTTTGACGACACTGGTCAATGGAAAGAGCAACCACCGCCAGAGACAGGACAGACATCGGCAAAATGTTATGCTCGCCCTTTTGATCGTCCGGTGGAGCGTCGCTTTGGGGGGGGTTTCCGCGAACATCTGGGCAGTCGGCGCGGAATGGGTCGGCGATCTTCGTTCGCAGGAGAAAGTCGATGTTTTCGACCACTACAGAATGATAGGACCAGAATTGATCTCTCTGTTTTTGACGGTGAAGGTTGGTCTTCCTGGGTCAAAAGAGTGGAATATTATTTTCAGGTGAATAAAATTCATCCATATGATAAAGTATCTTCCATTGCTGATGTAGGAAGGGCATGGGATTTTTATGATTGGATTTTAGAGGAAGAACCTGACATGAATTGGGAGGAAATGAAAAATTCTTTGAGTCAACGATTTGGACCCAAAGAATATAAATCTGTCCAGGAACAATTGATGGGCTTAAAACAAGTGGGAAATGTGGCAGATTATGGGGATCAATTGCAAGATTTATCTACACGAATTCGAGGAATGGATAGAGAAGCTATACTTGGAGCATTTTTAAATGGGTTATCACCGGACTTACAAGATGATGTACGGATTTTACAGCCCAACAATGTATATGAAGCTCTAATGCTAGCTTTGAAATATGAGGCCAAATTGCAAGCTCAAAGTAAATGAAAGGAAAATCGAGTCACTAATTCGGGCAATTGGACCAATAGATCGATTTCTTCCATTCAGATTAATAAGCCAATTTCTAGAGATTTTCCCAAAGTTTCTTGCCAATTCCGACCCGGTATGCCTTCAACGCAATCCTCGGCATCGGTTACTGAAGTAAATCGTATGAATCCAACTCAGATGGAACATAATCGACGAAGGGAGGCTAATCTTTATTTTCGTTGTGGGGCCAAATGGGAGCCCGGACATCGTTGTAAAACTGGGTTAAAGTTACTCGATAGTTCAATAATCGAGGATTCTAGTGTGCCAAATGACGAGGAGATAGCTGAGGAAGAGGTTATGATGGTTCAACCAGATTTGTCTCTTTTGTCTATGGCGGGAGTCAACGATAATCAGACATTGAAGTTGTTGGGATGTATTGGAGCACGCCAAGTTACGGTTCTGATTGATTCAGGAGCAAATTCCTCATTTATTTGTTCGACAGTGGTACAGAAAGAAAATCTATGTCTTACCGATATGTCTGAAATGACGGTCAAAGTGGGGGATGGATATACTATTAAACTCAATGTTATATGTCGTGCGGTATCAATTCAGTTACAAGGAGTGCAATTTTACGTTGATTTATTACCCTTTAACATTCCAGGAGTGGATGTGGTTTTGGGTATTAATTGGCTTAAATCGTTGGGGACTATTAAAGCTAATTTTGGACAGTTGTGGTTGAGTTTTGAAAAAGAGAGAACTGAAATTATATTCCGTGGGGAGCCCAATTTAACTTTACGTTAAATTTCGCTTAAACAGACAACTAAGTTAATTGGAGCAAAAGAAGATTGTTATTGGATTGAGCTACGTCCGTATATGCAGGAAACCAGGACATGGCCATCGGAGGTCGATAGTTATATAACAGATCTTCAATCTAAATTTCCTTCAGTGTTTGATGAACAGATGGGTCTTCCTCCTATTAGGGACGTTGATCATGTTATTCGATTGAAACCCGAAGCTGTTCCTCCTCATATTCGGCCTTATCGGTATCCACATGTGTTAAAAAATGAAATTGAGAAGTTAGTATCTGCTATGAGTACTGCTGGAATCATCCGACCAAGTCGTAGCCCTTATTCTAGTCCTGTTATTTTGGTGAAAAAGAAAACAGGTGGATGGCGGTTTTGTGTGGATTATAGAGAGTTGAATAAGCTTACGATTCCCGACAAATTTTCAATTCCAATTATTGAAGAATTGATTGATGAATTACATGGAGCTACTTGTTATTCTAAATTAGATCTCAAGAGTGGATATCATCAAATACGTATGTCTAGTGCTGATGTGGAGAAGACAGCATTTCGCACACATGAAGGTCATTACGAATTTCTTGTCATACCGTTTGGGTTAACAAATGCTCCAGCTACTTTTCAAGCGACCATGACTGCCTTATTTCGACCTTTTTTGCGACGGTTTGTTTTAGTCTTTTTGGATGACATTTTAATTTTTAGCAAAACTGTGGCCGATCATATTCAACATTTACATTCTGTTTTGGAGATACTTTCTGGCAGTCAATTTGTTTTGAATCAAAAGAAATGTTTTTTCTTCCAAGAATCAGTCCATTATTTGGGTCATATAATTAGTGCAGATGGGGTTCAAGCAGAAGAAGAAAAGATTCTTAGCATAATGAATTGGCCATCACCTTCTTCAGTTAAAGAGGTACGAGGCTTCCTTGGGTTGACGGGGTATTACCGCCGCTTTGTCAAAGATTATGGTACACTGGCTCGCCCCCTAACATTGTTGTTAAAAAAAGGAACTTTCCAATGGACTGATACAGCTCAACATGCTTTTACAATATTGAAAGATCACATGCAACAATTGCCAACTTTAGCATTACCAAATTTTTCAAAACCTTTTGTGTTAGAAGTGGATGCTTCTGGTGAAGGTATTGGGGTTGTTCTTAGTCAAGCTGGTCGACCTATTGCTTTTTTCAGTAAGGGTTTCTCAACCACTGGTCGTTTACAATCAGTTTATGAGCGTGAACTTATGGCTCTTGTTTTAGCCATACAAAAGTGGCGTTCTTATTTATTGGGGCGAAGATTTACCATTTTTACTGATCAACGATCTCTCAAATATCTCTTGGAGCAACGGTTATCCACTTCTGCACAGCAAAAATGGTTAGTCAAATTATTGGGATATGAGTTTGATATTATTTACAAAGCTGGGAAAGAAAATAAGGCAGCGGATGCATTATCTCGTCGAGGTGGATGGAGTATAGAAGAGACATTGTTAGCTGTTTCAAGTCCGCAACTTTTAGATATGGATGTACTAAAAAACGAAATCCTTCGTGATGACAAGTTATCTTTGATAAAAAAGAATATTTTAGCCGGTACTAATCTGGATCCCCGTTATTCGGTTCAAAATGATATTCTTTTATTCAAAAACAGAATAGTGGTTCCTTCTACATCCGTTTTGAAAAACAAATTGTTAGAAGAGTTTCACTCTTCTCCCTTGGGTGGACATTCGGGAATTTGGTGGACTTATAAGCGATTAAGTTTTAATGTTTTTTGGAAAGGCCTTTATAAAGATGTTCAGAATATGGTTTTAAAGTGTGCAGTTTGTCAATGCAGCAAAATAGAATTGTCAAATCCAGCAGGTTTGCTTCAACCATTATTTATTCCATCTTTGGTCTGGGAAGATATATCATTAGATTTTATTGAAGGTCTTCCAAAATCCAATGGGTTTGAAGTTATTTTAGTTATTGTTGATCGACTCACTAAATTCACTCATTTTATTACACTCAAACATCCATATACGGCAAAAACTATAGCTGAAGTTTTTAGCCGAGAAGTGGTGCGACTCCATGGTATGCCAAGAAGCATAGTCAGTGATCGTGATCGCATTTTTATTAGCAAATTTTGGCAAGAATTCTTTCGATTACAACACACTAAACTTTGGATGAGTTCAGCTTATCATCCCCAAACAGATAGGCAAACTAAGGTTTTAAATCGTTGTTTAGAAGCTTATTTACGCTGTTTTGTTTCTGATCAACCGCGTACTTGGAGTCGTTGGTTATCTTGGGCTGAGTATTGGTATAATACGAATTTTCATAGTTCGGCTCACATGACACCATTTCAAGCTGTCTATGGTAGACTTCCTCCTACGTTATTGCGCTATTGTGGCGGTACGACAGTCGTGGGTTCGGTGGAGCAACAATTGAAGGAACATGATGAGCAATTAAAGCTTTTGAAGTGGAATCTTGAACAAGCTCAAGTTCGTATGAAAAAATTAGCAGATTCTTCGAGACAAGATCGCCAATTTGAAGTTGGTGAATTAGCTTGGGTCAAATTACTGCCGTACCGTCAAATGTCTGTCAAACAACGTTCAAATAATAAATTGGCTCCAAAGTTTTATGGTCCTTTTGCAGTGGTGGAACGGATTGGGAATGTCGCCTATAAATTACAACTTCCGGAGGGGTCTAAGGTTCATCCTGTTTTTCATGTTTCCAAACTTAAAAAAGTGGTGGGTAATCACTCTTTATCATCAGTTCTGTGGTTTGGGAGGGTGGCGAACCAGATGTTCAACCATTATATCCAGATAAAATTCTTCAAAGCCGTTTAGTGCATGGTAAACCGGAAGTGTTAGTGCAATGGTCTTTGGGCTCTGAAGAAGATGCAACTTGGGAACCAGTTTCGACATTACAATTACGTTTTCCAGATTTGGACCTTGAGGACAAGGTCTCTTTCAATGGGGGAAGTAATGATGCATGTCCCACAAATAAAGATAAGTTATTTGGAAAAAAATATATTAGGAGGGTAGGGATGGTATTTGATTTAGTTTATTGAGCGGTTATTGTGTTTGTGTGTAAAAGGGTAGTTTAAAAGAAGGGAAAAACTGTCTAGAACGGGTGTGAAAAATCTAAGACAAGAATTGTTAGAATGTTTTCTTCCAAATCTAAAACTGAACAGATTTGTGGTGTGTTTTCTGTAATTATGTTTGTGTTAATATAATTGTGTTGTGTTTTGTGAATTGTGCCTTGTTTCTACCCAACATATATACACCTGTCGATGACCAATATTTCTCCTGTAGTTTTTCTTCTTCTTGTACTTGAAGACAATTACTTTTTTATCCAGTCCCTGTACCAAAAGAACAATTGAAAACATGGAGATGCAGTGAGAAGAAGAAAATATTCAGAAGTAAAGAAAAGAAGACTGTCTCTCTTTGTTCAGACCTGCTCCTCAACTACAGCATGAACGGCAGCATTTGTCACCACTGGTTTTCCAATGTATGTGCTTGTCTTAGTTCCCACAAGCAATACCTTGCTCAGAATAATCTGCACATCCCAAAATTATGTAATGTTTGTAGCAGAAAGACGCAATCTCTGAAAGCAGTTAAAAATTTAAAAGAAATTATTAACAGCACTGAAAAATAACTATACTAAGACAATATTTTAGTGTGATTTGCCTCTTCCTACAGCAAAGGATGGAGCAATTAGTATTCAAAGAAAAACAATGTCCGTCCATTACTTCAAACTCCATCGTATAAACCTCATGAAATTTCAAGTTACCTTTGGAAACTTTTAATGAAAGACACTTTTTTGTTAAAGAAACTCAAGTTATTGAGAAGAAAGATAATATGAAAATTTAAATTAGTTCAATATATTCACAACCAACGTAGAGATAAATTTAAATGATCCTTACTTTTCTATTTTACGCTTAAAAAAATAAAGTGATTAGACAAGAATACGAACTCAAGATCTCCACATACTATGTTAAGCTGCCACTTATCTCAAATGGTTAAACTAATGAGTCGTGGTTTGTTGAACCATTTCAACTATGTCTTAATATTTTGATTTTGCATATGAAAATTTTCTGTCCTCCCTTTAACATCCATATTCATTTATTCTCTTAACTATAGTCTACATCCTTCCTAACAATCAACAGACCAAAGTTGAAGAACTGAAAATGGACATTCATGTGCATTCCCAAAATTGGATATTACAGCCAATTCTCTCAATAAATAGTTGATGAGCTCTTCCGTGAACTATACAATATGTTGAGATAACCCAATATTGTGCACATTGAAAATATAAACTTTTGTATCATTCATTTGCTATTTGATCTTTTACTCGAGGCATCAACTATCATATGTTCGCTAGATAGATTTGCAAAAGGAAAATTAACAAAGTCATACACGAACTTACTTAAGGTGCAACCTAACTCATGGAAATAGTAGGCCTAAGGAAAAACATTGAAAGTTGCATTTTTTTGTTAGTGCTTCATGTAAGTGCAATAGTTTTGAAGTTTACTTACAATTTTATGAAATCAAATGTGCTAATAATTAGTACACGAAGTAAAGGGGAACTATGCTACTTCTAATGGTTATTATGGTCGTTGACATTGTACGCTTTAGTCTCTTGGTCTCTTATTACAAAAAGGGATCCAATCTAAGGACACCAACTAGGTTTTGTTCCATCTAGGTTGCAGTCCTCTTGAGTAAGTCCACATTCCATATTTTGGTGGTATCTGATCTCTAGTCTTCACATGGCCTTTTATGTTTTCACATATTTGATATTAGTATCATCCAATCTAAGCCCTAGCAAGTCTCCCTCAGTATTTCTCATTTTTTATTTAGTTGATCCTCATTTCAGTTATATCTATCCATCTCTTGGCATGACGTGATCTGGAAATAGCATGCACCAGGCAAGGGGTTAGGGGTCTTAAATTTCCTTGAAGTTGAAACAGTGGAAAAGAACGTCATATAGCACTATTAGCACATTTTTCCATTGAATTATTCATACGTCTAATAATTTTAAATGGAAAGGATAAATGATATAAAAGAGAGAGGAATTAGTATTTAGAACATCAAAAAATAGAAAGCTGTATGAAAACATCCAAGAAGAAAGTATTTGGAGGAAGTTCTGATACTGAAACATACGTATACCATACTCTCTTTATTAGAAATCTAATGCTGAAATATGGAAACAAGAGATATTTAAGTTCAACTTAATTTGAACTTGATTCATATGAGAGGAAAAAGATCTAATTCTTCAGAATATTGATGTCCTTGATTGTCTTGCAATGATTGTTCATTAGGTAATCATGAGTCAAAATTCGAATATCATTTTTAACAGACCAAAGTCAGTCATTCATCCTTTTTCCTGTACAAAGGAGATTGGAGGAAATGTATGAAAACACCAAACGCTCCTAAATGGCGATAAGATCTCCAATGATTTGCTAAACATTTTTTTTTAGGAGTATTTAATGACTATTGTCCCTTGAAAATTATAAATCGAATTACCAAAATCTATGAAAGTAAATATACAGCTTTTTAATAACTTCCTACAAAACTAGTTCTAAAAAGACTCCATATATTCTTCTACCTTTCCAATATCCTGAACATGAACTTCAACAGGAGTCATGATTTTAAATTTTCTGAGACAATTACCCTTTTCATCTATCATTTTAGTTTAACTCTCCACAAAAGAAATAATCTAAACAATGAAACAGGACCATCCTCATGGTCTTAATCTCCAAACAGACATACAAGTTCATAGAATATGTAATGACTGTTCAACTATGATTAAAGTTTCGTGTGGACTCAAACCATTGCTTCTAAAACTCTAGATTAAAATCAATTGAATATTACTGCATTGAGCCTCAAACTCTTTGATTATTTGTCGTCCGTTTTTTTCCATCTAAGCAATTGATACTGTCGCAGATGAACCACTAGTCTAAAACCTTTCTTTCATTCAGCCTTTAAGCAAAAGAAAATCATATAATATAAGCACGTTTGTGCTATTAACATATACTTACACTATTACTCTAATAACAAAATGGGAAGCCAATAAATCTTATACACACAGGAAAGATCATTTATGCAACCGAAAGAATAGAGCCAAGATTTATCAACTCAATGGTGTAGACTGAAAGTATTTACATGCACATGACAAATGAAAGAAAAGTCTCAACAAATATTCTACGCGGACTTTAGACTAATCAATCTAACAATCACTCCTTAGAATAGCAAATAGGCTGCGTAATTGAAAACAATGAATAATTGCGCCCTCAAAGACAGAAATACATGAAAGATTACCCCAAAAAAAGGAAAAAATAACAAGAAAAAGTAAAGACAAGAGTTCACACCTTATCGTTAACTTTGGCATCTTTGAGCCTTTGAGTATAGATAAAACGTCCTGGAATAACTATATATTGACGAGATCCAACCTCAACAAAAAGTAGACGAAGCAGATTAGACAAACACCATATGATCGGCCCAGAAAAACAATTATAAACACAAATAGCATCATAATAATCACTAACAATCAAAAACCTCTCCAAAAGGTAGCAAAATACCTATACATCAACATGGAGACAAACAAGCATGAGCTGACTTATAACCAAACCAAACATCTCGCTACGCTTCAATTCTTCCCATGTAAGCAAGTATGGTCCGGAACAGTATTCCATAACCATAGGAAAATTTGTAATTTAAAATAAAATAAAATCGAAGTCGTGATAGCCTAGCAGTTACCATAACTACAGCAAACACTTCCTCTCGCTTGGGAGCTTGACCGGAGGGGACGTCAACGGTTTGTATAGGCACGGGTGCCGACGAAATAGACGCAGAATCAAGTACGGCAGTTTCCAACTCGGTAGATTTCAGGAGAGGCAGCAATGCCGTTCTTGAATGGAGAATCGAAGAGGAGAAGGATAAGGTACGTTTAGTGGAACTACGGTTACATTGGGGAAAGAGAATGGGAGGCCATGACATTGGAGTTAGG
The DNA here is from genome assembly GCA_022433065.1 of Begonia loranthoides. Taxonomy (NCBI): domain Eukaryota; kingdom Viridiplantae; phylum Streptophyta; class Magnoliopsida; order Cucurbitales; family Begoniaceae; genus Begonia; species Begonia loranthoides. The sequence continues at coordinate 56,805,543 of CM039468.1, forward strand.
CTATGGGAGATTCTGCAATTGGATGTAAGGGTAGAACATAGTGAAATAGTGGCAGAAGCGGCCATTTTGGAATGCACACCTAGCTCCTTCTCCGGCGCCTCTCTCTGTGGCTCCCTCTGTTTCCCAGTTCGTCTTCAATACACATCGTTGCAGCTCCGTGAGCGCTATATCTTATCCATTACCATCAGAAAGACGATTATACCCTTCTCATACGACACCCAAAAATCATGTAATTACGGTAAGATTTCCATTGCTACAAAATAATTAATTTAATCCGAGTTAGCAATTTTTAAATTAAGTTATTATTATTATACATCTGTCTCGACTATAACACGAATAAAACCCGTGTTAATCCAAAAATGTTTGAACAAATTATTCGTGTCACAACTCGAATGCGAGCTTAACAGAACTACCTGGTTAGGTAACAAGTCATTGAGCCGGGTGGAGCGGATCCTTAAGGAGAATGAGGCTGCTTGGCCCAACAGTTCTGTCAAATCTACCTCCGAGTCGTGACAATTCGGGTGTTAGAACGCAATTAGTTCTTCATGACTTCTCCAATTCTCTGTCTTCGCAAAACCTATAATTACTCGATCCTACGAATTCACTAACCTTGATTTTGTATTTCCTCGACACTAAAAGCTAGAAAAACGAAATGAATTATTTCAAAATACGCATTATATAAGGAGAATTCTCGAGTTTCAAAGTGACAATAAAACTTGAATGGTCTTGGAACATGAGATTGGGAAACTTATTGATACATAAAGGTAATAATTTGAGAGTGGTTGTGGTGATTTTCATCTTCAATTGAGTCTCCCGGGTCCCGAATGCAGTTGGAGTCTTCCGCTCGGGACGACGTGCAACACGCCCGGTTCTTCTGCAAATACATCAAACAAGTAGAATTTGTCACAATTGACCAACAACGTTGTTGCTCAGGCAGATATATGAAGCATCGAAGTCATTGATTGATTGACCCAAAACAAATATCAAGCGAAAATGCTTTGCTGTGGGGACAATAAATAGATGAGAGAAAAGACACTGAAATGAGAAATTTGAGGCTTCAACTTTGAGAACCTCAAGCCACAAGACTAAAGGCTTAAGCTTTGAAGGTGTAAAACTTGATTAACACACTACCTGCATTTGCAATCACAATAACTTACATATCAATGTAATATGTAGCACCAAATCAAAGAATGAACTTTGTTTATGATGACAAGTTTATTTTATACGGTCTGACTTTGTTGCAGCAGATATTACTACAAATACTCACACACAAACACTAAGTCTTTAATTTGACTTGGGCCAATATTTGTTTGTTTCTCAGAGCTGTAAGCACCTTATACTCTTTTTCTTTTTTAAGGAACATTAAACAGCTCCTGATCCAAGAACGCAAAACCATGAAAATGCAGCAATCAAATATTCATCAAAATTTATTGAAGATTGGAGAAAATTAACAAACCGATCGATTATCATAAATATATTACATAGTTGCACCATTCCAATATCAACAACAAGAAAGGAATTGATGGGCAATAAAATGGAAATTAATAAAGATCAAAATAATTTATGCGATCTCAAAGCTCCAAAAAACATTTCAGAATTCTGTCATGGGAAGATTTGGAAGGTATCGGAAAGAGAAGGGCTTAGAATTTGTAGGAAAGAAAAAGAAGAAGAAGATGAAGACAATTGATCAAAAAAACAAGATGGGTAGACAATTTTTTCCATACTTTGTGATGAATTCATAAACAATAATCACATGATCTAAAAATTTGATGCAAGCACAACACAGATAACGACTATTACTGCATAGATTCGACACCAACTTTTTATACTAACAAAAACGTGTTTCCAGAACGAATGATGGAAAATTAACAGAGAGAAGTGGAAGAGAGAAACATACTTAGGATCTGGGAGACCTGGTCAGGGGTAAGCTTAGCAGAGAAGCCACTAGCAGCAGTCTTGTAACTATATATCAGAGCCTCCCTCGCGGCCTGCTCACTGCAAGCACCAACCACATCAATCAGAATTCAACTTACATGATCAACTTTACGGACAAAAAGACGAGGAGTTTAGCGAGAGACAGACCTGCCCAAGACGGAAACTAGGGTTCGGACATGAAAGGCCTGGGGATCATCGTTCTGAGGACGCTCAGTGTAAACAATGTGTACCGCGGGGTCACCGGATCCGTCGGCCATAACCTCAGCAGCGATGAATATGATTCCAGAGAAGCAAAGGAAGAAAACCAAAAACGGAGAACAAGTAAAATTTAGAGTGGGCTTCGCCATGGGAAGAATCTCTTGCTATTCTTTGTTCGTTGAACTTCAAAAACATCGATGGTCGCTTCGCCTGCACGTCAAGGGGGTCTTTCAGACCTTTTTCCCCCAATTGCCGATTAAATTAATTAGATAATATATGATAATTAAGAACGTTGATGCGTGACAACTAACAATTATAAACTCCTAATATCAATCTAATGGTAGATACAGAGCGGAGAAATCAGCTCTTCATCAATTAATTACAAAATTAAATCTTGGGTCCAATTTCACTTGCGTAGAATATATCAAATTCTCACATTTTGAAGCTATATATATATATATAAAAGAACGAATTATATTGAATTGGCGTAGAGTGTATATTAAGAACTGGGTAAAAGAACTTCTCCCCAAAAACATGCAGTCACGCCCGTTTAACTGTAATGGTCAAGATAACTCGTCAACGTTTTATTTTTTGGCATTGGTTTTCTTTTTTCTTTTGTTTACCAAAAACATAGTAGACTAGGCTCGAGATGGATGACGATGACACCTAAGTTCGGATTAAAAATTGATCAATATTGTGATCAAGACAGGCACTAGTGACAAAGACATCAAATTCTATGCCGAGCCTTCTACTGCAGCACTCCAATATTAAGTCCTTGCATTATTCCAGGCCCAAAATCACTCGTCTATCCTTTCCAAATGTGAGTTACAAGAAGAAAAATCAAGGCAGGAAATTATTATTAACAAGTCCTCAAAATGGCAACAATTGAAGGTGGGGAATAAACAACAAGATATAATGACCAACCAACGCAGAAATTAATAATAATAATTAAAAAAGAAGAAGAGAAAAGAGAATAAGATTTTCAACTAATTACACACGTGAAATAAAGTTAAAGAGGTAATGGGGTTCCTTGCTGCTCATCGACGCCGGTGACGAGAAAAGCTTGGCGATCCAGTTGTTATCGTGCCTCTCGTGTTTCTAGATGGAGAATCTAAGGGTCCCCTAAACGAATTGTATGCCGACTTTGCCGGTTCTGGTACAGAGTCCAATGGAATTGACTCTGCAAAGCAAGCCGTATTTACTCGAGTCCTCTCGAGTTCTTGTTGAAGTAATTCTGAGATACACTGCTGGGAAAGGACCTGTATGCAAATAGATGTTGAAAGTGATGATAAAAAAAAAGAAACTCAAAGGCACACAACTGAGTTGAATTGTATAAGCAATTGTCAAGCATGAGGAAGCTTATGAAAAAAAAGCTATTTTTTTACAAGAAACCATTTGTTTTAAAAAACAAAAATTTAAATTTAAAAAAAAAAAAAAAAAAGGAAGCTGAGTAAGGTATTATAGATGACTTTTTGTGTGCGTGACATCTACACTAAGTTACAGTCTTGTATATTATATATGATTTTAGTCTATAAATGGTAAGATCTAAAGTATTTCAATATTTAAAAAAAATAAAATTTACGGGCTACTTACAAGCAAGTCATCAGGTGATACTGTAACCCCTTGCTGTCGCTCATCTGCAAGGGCATCTTCACTCCCACGTGTTGCCCGGCGGTTGTGCCCCGGGTTCTCTATTGTTTCAGTCACACTTTCTGTGGCTTTCTCCAGAAGGATTCCATGCAAGGACTTCAGAGATTCCCTTGCATCAGGTGTTAAGTACGGATTCAATATGGTCTCGAAGTATTCAAGCTACAAAATATGAATACAGCATAAGTGTATTAATACAAGTACACAAATAGAGAGTTCAAATTAAAAATTTTAATATATTCAGTACACATGAGCAAATAATGAGTTCAGATTCAAATATAAGCATAGTTTTTTAGCTTAGTGTGAAATCATTCCATGTGACAAGGTATGCCATGTAGTTCGTACAATGGACTGGACTAATAAGAATTGATAAAAGTACAACTCCTTTCCCTTAAAATATCTTTCCTACTTTTTTCAAAAAATAAAAAAAAAATCCTTGAGTAAATGCGTTAGAAAAGAGAAGCCTCCTATTCATAATTGGTATAGTAAGCGTAAATAAAAGTTATTAGAAGTTAATTAGGAGTGTTTTTGTAATATGTTTGGGGTTGTTTTAAAAAATAAAAGGAGGGGAAAGTTGGGTAAGTACAGTTACGGAAGAATTGAATTGGGAAGTAAGGAAAGTGGAAAAGGGATTGCAGACCCTTTTGTTCTGCAAAGGTGGTGTAAACTTGCGAGAATTTATCTAATTGTAGTGTGATATTATGTGTTGTGTTCTATAATTGAGAATCAAGGTAACAGATTCCTAACAAAATGTTACTTGGCAACACCAGAACTATAAACCTCCACCAAAAAGACAATTGGATATCATATTTACCTCCATAGTCAGCTGACAAAAACCATTGGTATCAAGAGACTGAAGGTCTTTGGTTTTATTTTCGTCTAACAGGCTGAGTAATGTATCTATTAGTCCTTCGATAAGAATGCCGAGTGTCTTGTCCAAGAGGGGCTTGGCACCTGAGAAAACCTGTAATAGAAACTATTAAAGTTAAAGCAGGAAAACACGAAAAGAGGAATCTTTGCTATTCTTTCATGTAAATGAAGAATGAAACAACATAAATCCAGAGCAGTACCTCCGCGTGGACGGAGACAAGAGTGTGTAGTAATTCTACAGCTGCATCACGCACACCCTGTAAGACATCAGTCTTTTAGTAGTTTTAACAGGACTCTAATCTGAACCACTTCAAGCCGCAGACTGAAGAGAGAGGAGAAATTCATAATATTCACTAATTTTTCTGACGAAAACCAATTAATTTCTTACTTTAACTGCAGGTGCTGCTCCCCACTGAATGCCAGAATCCAACAAATAATTCATGGCAGCAGTTCTCATTATATTTGCCTGATATGAAGATGCAAATTTCTTAGTTTGAATCTAACAAAATCTATAAAGCAACATAAAAATATCCTCAGTATTTGAACACTAGCACTCATGTTTACTGCTAGTATTACTAATTAACACGAGCGCAAGTGTTCAAAGTAACCAGCTTATTCACGTCAAATTTCATATGATATAGGTATATATTCATGTGAATACAATACCATCACAGAAATACGAAACATTTTTGCCAGTAATTCATTTACTCAGAATCTCAATATATCAAGTCAAATTAATGACTCAACGAAGTTATATGTTAAAGAAGAGTATCAAAAAAGTAACTCTTGATAGCCTCAATACCTAGAACACCCTACTAAAAGGTAACTCAGTTCTGCTTTTTCCAAAGACGCGTGAATATACACAATGTGGAACAACAATTCAAAACTTCACTTTAGCACTACTTGCTTTGCGCTTCTTAATAAATCTTATACTCAAATCACCTTTTCAAAAAAAAATCAGACAACTGGTACAACATCCTAATAATTCAAGCACAAAAACTCAGCATCATACATAAAAAAATTACGCTATCAACATTTAAAACAGTTTCTATTGGATTACAAGCATAATTCAATATATATTCAAAACCGTGCACTAATTTAATTTCCTAGTTATAGAATAGTTCTTATCATAAATATTTATTATAGCAATGTTTGGATTAGATAATATAATCCTTATCAGATTTCTAGGCTATTTGACTTATTTCCTTAAGAACGTTTTCTATTTCCTTATCCTTAATTACGTCAAAGTGTAATAATTTTTTGCATGAAAGAGAACCATCTCTAAATTGGATTTTACATATAGTTTTTTAACAACGTAAAGCAAATTAAAAATCCTTTAGTCTCCCAAATAGATTAAATTAACTACTAGCAAAATGATCTAAACAGTATAAAAAATTCTTGTTGCTGGTAAATGAAAAGTAAACCACATGAACAAATATATCTGATTATTCACTACTTCAAAAAAGCAGCAGACTTCAATGTTTACACAGATGTCGATAACACCTCCACAAGCCTAAGATTTCATTGTTCATACTATTTAGGGCAAGATGGAAGATCTACATGCATTTTTGTTGTGAATCTCAGGAACAGAATTTGAGGTACAATTGCCTAGAGGTATCACCGTACCTTTGCAAAAGTGTATTGTTCCAACACTTTTTCTTCCAGCCCTGAAAAAGACATCACTAGATCGTGTATGTCACTGTCCTCGCCATCTTTTGCCCTGAAATGATCAAATAAGATAACAGTCAGTAAGGATAAACAAGTAGATCTGAAAATATAAAAATTTACTGGTTTTCACCGTCAGATGGATCTATATGCATATATGTAGATGTGTAATAATGAGATGCTTACAATTGTGGCCAGAAAATATTCCATGTTCCACGTTTTTCTGTTTATTTTTATGTATATCCTATTTTGTAATTAATAGTTTACTATAAGCTGACTCTATTCAAGGATAAATTGTAACTATGGTTTATTTTCCTTTATATCAATAGCAACCAGTTAGGATAAGTAAATAATATGTAGTCACCTGCCCAGCTCCAAAAAAAAAAAACAAATCCTGATTGTCCCTCGTCCACTAATCTCTCTGAAAGCCTACTTTTCAAATTATCAATAAAGTTAAATGAAAGGGAAACAAACAACCCCACTTGATTGAGTTATAATGTAGTACACAAACCAATCTGAAATTGCATGCAAATAAATGAAGCAACAGATTAGAAAATAAAAACATGGACCCTGCCACGTACCTAGACTGCAGCCAAATTTGCTTGTACTTATTGTACAACTCATATGAAAGCTCATCCTTGCAATATCCAATATTACTCAAAACTACTAATAACATTTTGTGTGGATCCACAATACTTCCAGGTAGATCAGGAAATAACTTTTCTTGTAACTCGTGAGAATATCCATTTGGTAAACCTGGACTTTCTCCACCTGATTTGTTTTCAGAAAGCTCACTCCCAATACGCTCCAAATGACCTGATTGATGAGAAAAAGTGACCAATCCACATTCCATTCAAAAACAAGAATTAGGAAATCTCAATTTCATATACCAGCAAAATCAAGGAAGCAGTTCAAAAATGCAAGTCTAACAGATTCTTGAATTTCCTGAAGTTGTAGAAAGATATCTTCTGACTTAGTGGCTTCACTCTTTAAAGACTGAACCATCCTGAAAATAGGAAATAAAAATGAGAAGCAGCAATGGGAAAAAAACTCTCAATAATTTGCTAATCCTCCTTACAAAAAATAAAAGATTTTGAGCCAACTTCATTAGGAAATTTCAAACAAGAGATTGCCATACTCAATAAAAAAAACAAATCCTTAGGCATACTCCCTTTGATGTCTTTATATCAACATTGAGACACTATTGGCCTTGAAACCATAAAGCTAATAAAACATTACATTTTTGGATATTCTTGAATTCATGAATGCCTATATATGCATAAATAAGATAACAAATACATCGATGAAAGAAGATAGGAAGAGACTTCCTCAAACGATTTGTTTCCAAGTATCCAACCATAGTAGAGAAACACTATGGGTTTATAATATTTCTACAATTAGTTCTTATTTATGAAAATTTAAGAAACGCTTGAAATATCAAACTGATCTGAAAATAAAATGCCGTTTATGAAAGCCATTACACATCACTGTACTGAGGCAATGGCCGTCATAACCAATTATCTTCCTAGTTTATATTTCACCAGCATATGTGATCCCTGAATGCATATTCACCCATAGTTAATTCCTATCCCAATGCAAATGACGTACAAGAAAATGCACTTTTTTTTTAATTTCTTGGGGTCACGCGAGGATAGGTATTCCAAATATATTTGGTTCTCTTTTCTACACTCTGTTTTTTGTTTTACTTCTACATGCACCTCATAAACAAAGTATTTAAAAACATTTTTCACAACCTATAAACTATAAAGAAAACCACATCTCTTGATGATATTCTAAGTTCATTTTTGAAGTTCTAGACCACAATTAGTATAGTTTGTCACAGAACATTACACATTGATTTGCTCCATTGCTGCAGAGATAATTGTGCGGAATGCAAGGGGCAAGAAAGAGATAGTATATGGAGATTTATTCCTTTCAAGAATTGACACCGGGACCCATGATTCATCTTTTGAAATTTCTTCAGTCAATACTCGCATCCATGAGCAAAGCCTTAGAACGTAAATCTTGGTGATCTCTGACTGAAGTGCTCTGAGTGCCGTAACTGTTGCATAATAACTATATCATAAGAGTTGAATATGCAGACAATAATTTTGCAGATTCAGAAGAAAACTAGATACCAGCGATAGGAGGAGATGATTCTTTCACTTCAAAAGCCATGCACACTTTAGATATTTCCTTTATGGCCTCACTCATGTATGACCTAAGGATATTTGATTCTTCAAGATCACGAAAGGTACTATGAACCTGCACCATTCAAATATTTGGAACAATATTCCACACCATTAGGCTGGACAAAAGATATAAACAAATTACAGAATATTAAAGCAGTTAAACATGATATAAGACAAACAACATTGAACATAAGGTACGGTGAATTCAAACCCCAAGTGGGTACCAAAATGTCTCAAGCATCATCATTTTAACTAATAATAGTGCCACCAAAATTGAATAAGAACTTAAAAAGCTGCAAGAACTTCCGCAGGGAGAATTACATATAACCTTCTTTTTGTACACTTTCATATTTTTATCATAAAAAATTTGTTTCTAATAAAAACAAAGTGTCATAGTAATGTATTATGCCAATTGACTTTCATCCAGACTGAAGCTTCAGAAGACTATGGACTCTGGATTCTTATAATCACAAAAGGTAGAGTTTATCCATGAAGGCCAAACTGCATATCATTTTTGTGATGGGAAATCCTTAATGCATAAATATGTCTAATAAAATTACATTGAGCTGTAATAGTTAGCAAGAAAAAAGTGGAAATCTGAACTTGAACAAAACCAGTTTTTGTCATAGTCATATTTGGACATCAGGACTCACATAAATATCAAATTGGAAAAATTAATAAATACGAATGGGAGTAATGGGACACAATTATAATGACAAAGAAAGTTGATTGTGTACACACCTAACACTGGAACATCTTGCTTGAAAAATTCATAATCAACCATTAGAAATTGGAAGAAAGCGGATGGGAGATTAAACACAGAAATGATAGTAGATGTAGGATTTCACTGAAGAAAATGTTCAAACAAAACAACCACAAGCCTGGATCATCCACAGACTCGGCAAACACATGCAGAGAAAATACTAGAAAGGTTCAACAACAACAAAAGAGAAATAAGGCAGATTATATATCCCTAATATTGGTCCCAACAAAATCAATGTATCATCCCAGACTGCTCCTACAGCTTACTACCCACTAACCACTGCATACTCTAAACGAAACTCCTCCAACTTCCCAAATTACCCTCCAGCTAATTGTTGATCACAAAGGGCTTCTTCCTTCTACTATATTTCTTTCCGAACATTCGATTGTCTGCACCAAATGCAGTATTCTTTCTCCTTTTTATAAGAAATATAAGAATATAGTATTATTAAAACAAAATACTTTTTTATAAGATTTTTATTTTTTGTGATGGTCCAACTAGCCGCAACCCACTGACCAAGTGGATCAAAGAGACACCAACCATTTCACTTTCCAACATTCAGAGAGGAAGGTGATGAGTGCTCTATGAAGCACAAATTGCAAAGCAATCGACTTTTGTGAAAGTCATGTGCCTCACTTCTCAAATAAGAATGGGCAGGACAAAAAGTCCCGCCAGATCAGGCAGTGTCCAGAGCCTGCATTCCAACACTTGAAGCACTCACATGAATTACGGTCCACATTACCAAGCCCGGCATTAAAAGAAAACAAAACTTAATTGTTTGGTCAAGGATCTCATCAAAAAGTGAGTACCCGAAATAAAAGCTAAAATGGTATAGACTCCAAAGGGATACATACCTTCATCTCATATGCAGATATGGTACTGCGAATCATTCCAGCAACTTCCTCAAGAGAATGACTAGAGTACTTCCCCTCGCTAACTTTTTCCTCAGTTTTTGATGCTGTACTGATAGCATTTGATTCAGAGGAAACTTGGGAAGACTGAAAAAGGATCCACATTATCAAAGGAATACTAAAAAAATCAATTTTTGACAGAAAAATTATCTTCTGGACAAAATATTTAATCATGTTGTGAGTGACAAATGAACTAGAACCCAATATTCTTAACTTCAGAACACCTATGTAATTCACACACAAAAAGACAAGGATAAGGTTCACAATCAAACCACAGAAAGAACTAATCGTACAACCAAAATGATACTTTCATCAAGTATATAACTAAAATGATAAGAAAAAGAATATAAGACGCTATGGGAAACTTTTTATCATTATCGAAAGATTAATGAACTAACTGCTAGGCTAACAAAAATTATACTGAGTCCTAAGCTTCAATACTTAATCAGATAATAAAGCAAGATTTAGAACTTATTGTTTCTCTTTGAGCCCTAGTTTTGTACAAAACATTATAATCCCCCTTTCCTACTTCAAAGGATGTTTAACGACCATCAATATTAAAAGTCTAAGATGTTGGGATGAGATTTTATAAATAATTTCTTAAAAGGAGAATTAGCAAAATTCAAGGTTGACATCAATTATGGTAACATATAACAAACATTGACATAGGTGCCCATTATACAGCATTCACCTAATCTAGACTATGTTTTTATTACTTTAGAAAAATTTAAATGGGTATCAAGGAATTCCGGTTTCATATTTCTTAACGATTTAGAAAATATGATTACATATTTAAACCCCAATGACTATATCAAAGAAGGAAAGAAAAGTTAAATATAAAAAATTATAAAAATGATTATAAAGATTGTAGAATTAATGGTTAAACTATCTGAATTACAATTAGGATAATACATGCACAGATGTGCATTAAAAAAATTTGATTAAATCCTCATGCCTCCCCCACATGGTGGCGAATAAATGTTCTTCACTCCCATCTAGCAAACAATCTCTTGAAATACTTGAATAAGAAGCACTTTTATCAGGATATTTTTTATCCATGTTAAATGCTTCTCATCCCTTTTTGCCAGATGCATATTATAATAGAGGTTTTTCACAAAAAAATAAAAAAAAGCAGCTTCAAATAGTAAGTCAATAGGATACTTATTATTTAGTGACAGGAAGCTTCTATTTTTCACCTTTCCATTTTCTCATGCTGTGTTTTTTCCAGTTGTTTTTATCCATCCGCCTCCTTTATGTCCAATGAAAGATATAACTTCCAGTTTCTAAAATTTTAGCAACATCTTTCTAATCATCCTAGATGATCAAGACATCACAAAATTGTGAAAACCCTATCAGTAGCTTAGTGTACCTTTGCAAATTTCCCATTGAAAACAGAAACTGTAACTTTCCAGAACGCTGGGATGTGATGAATAAGAACAGCACTCAATCTGCTGATATATCTTCCTCTGAGAGCATCAACTTCTTCTCCAGTTAGCTGTACTTGCTGAGAATCTACTGGAATGTTTGTGCCTCCCGCAGCAAGAGAATAGTTGATATCTGACTGAAAAGCATAAAAGGAACAAAACTTAAGATTCTAACTTAGCTCAAGCAATTTAATTAACTCACACCAGTATAAAAAAATTACTCCCTAAATTGCACCCACAGATTGATGTAAATCTTGTTGAATCTGTCTCCACCTTGCATCAGCAAGAGCTTTTTCCCGAAGCTCATTATGCAAAGTTTCCATTCTTGACTCATGGTCCAAGGTGCACTTCTCCAGGAGCCCTCGGATCCTGTGATTCTATATTAGAAAGAAAGTAACTAAGCAAGTTGATACTCCAAAGTTTGGATAAATTTCTGTGAATTGAAGCTTCTCAAGCAAATATCAGTTTCTGTTTCTTATTTGAAAAGACAAGCTAGAAGGCAAGTTCAGCGTCACTCAGATTAAAAAGACTGCTAAAAAAAGTTTCAAGGATATTTTTTTCACATCCAATAAATTCAGAACAGGTTACAGTTTAATTTTGACGAGTAAATTAGTAATAAAGAATATCATTTAGCTTAAATCTAGAGAAGAATCAAAAGAATACAGAGTATCAAATACTAAAAAATCATATAAAATAAATATCCTAAGCTTTTCTGCATCACTTCCAATAAAGGGCCTAGAATGAAGGGTTCATGCGAGTAGGAACAAAGCAGAGTAGTAGCCTTCATGTATATTGACCTCATGATTAGGAGCTTGAGAATCAATTCTCTTTTTACTAAAAAAATTTACAAGGTGATGGTGGAGGAAAGCAAGAAGGGTTGCGTTTTCTGTACTTACACCTATTCAGCTGTTTTCAGTCAAGTCTTTCAAAAGAAAATTAAAGAAATCTAATCCTGAGCGATTTCCTTCAAAGTGCAAATGAATAACAAAAGCAGCAGTTTTTATGTAAAACATCAATTTGAGATGCCATTTCCTTCCACTGATTAGCCAAATTTTATTCGATAGATGCTACTAAATCAAAAGGGACAAAATCTTTTAATATTTGGTTGCTGTCCTTAAGGACGAAAGTGTAAATCAATTTCTGGTTAGCTTTGGGTGATACAACAGTTTTAGACTTTCTATTTTGTTTTAAGGGAATCCTGAGACAGAATACTTGAGCAGCACTATCTCTAAGTCTTTTTAGAGGTTAAGCCTTCGAAAGGAGAGAACTACCCGTACTGAAAAGTTACCTACAACTAATTTGTTTTGTTGGGGATACTATCATCTCCCTTGTTTGATACTTTCTACAGAACGTTGACATTTGTTTGCTTTATATTTTCCTCTGTTTCATGAATCCCTCTTCATTTTGTAATCTTTCTAAATTTTATTGTACTAGAAAATTTAATGAAAAGCCACATTTCATGAAGAGGATTACTGAAAAACTTTAAACGCTAAGACAACACACTCAATCCGCTAACCTGTATGTTTAAATAATGCCACACAGGATCTGACCCTGGCTCCAGCTCCAGTAGCAATCTTACAGTATTTTCTAGCTACGATAAGAATACAAGAAGAAAGTTCAGCAACACAGAGAAGACAAAGGACTTCAATGATTACCTTTTAAGAAGAATACAAAATAATTTCAACAAAGTATTTTAAAATATAAATGAAGCTGCTTCAAGAATACAAGTGTTGAGCAAGGTAACAACACTCTTGGTAATCAACAGGATAATTGGTATTCCGTGACCCTGAAGTTCCAAAGCCATTAAATCTTAGGCACCCAGATTAGTTCTCAGGATCCATAAGCCAACAAATTCATTCAGTGATCTTACTGAGAAAAGAATCAGTGACCTCAATGATAAGCATATTTCATTCAAAATTGTAGACCAATTGATACATAACAAGAGAAAGAAAGAGAGATTTAGAATGAAGTTTTGATATTCAATGTCAAACCATAGTCAACTCTGTGACATAAATGCTTGTATTGCTTTTTATAATGTGGCATAAATACTTAAAACCATAAATATTAATACTCCTAAATAAACTATTATTGAGACATGTTACAAAAGGATAACTAACCTCAACTTAAAAACTTAAAATTTTGAAAGTAACACTAAAATAAGTAATCAAATTCTAGAAATATTATTACCATATTTACATAAACAGATGAGAAACAAGTAATACACAAAGATAAGTCACGGTAAACACAAAGATATTAACTATTATAATGAAAAAAATGGTTAAAATAAATGAAAATTAAGATTGACAGATCCAACACTTGATGCTACACATAAGTCAATTATGAATAAAAAGTGTCAAAGATTGCTTGATATGCAATGCTTATTAATGAATAAATATAATTAAAAATAATAATAGAAAAGTCACACATAGCGAGTATGATATAGTTAACAGTGGGATGATGACACAAACTGTAAGAATTTCTAAGCAAGATCTCTATATTTCGAAATTGGTATCAAACACCTAAATCCATCATAAGTACTCACATTATATATACAAGATTATTTTACATTATTTAGCACCTGCAAGATTGAAAAATAATCAATGAGAACAGGGAGGAAGAGTATACATTGGTTAAGTCAATTTGCGGATCTTCCATTGACTTGTATAACATGCCTTTGAACTCGTGCATAACTTTTTCAACCTCTTCAAGAACTCTTTTTAGAATTCCCACCTAAAATGAGAATTATTTAGTGCAAAAAAAAAAATTCTGTGTACGAAAAGGAACAATCATGTGACTTCAAATAAACAAGTCTCAATGTTCTGTCAATACTGTTTTTACAGTAAGTCAACGAGATGTTAGCATAATAATAATTTTAAGAATTGACAACAATGATGTAATTGAATATGATCACATCTAGCAATTAATCTACTCAGGATCAAAAGTAAAAAGGATAGAGATGTAATAGAGTTTTGGCATTCAAAGCAACAGTATTTAAGTATTCGGAGTCCAAGAAAAACATAGATATCAGAAAAGATCTGCAAAAGATAGAGATATTGGATTCTGAAACTCGTGAGTAATTATTTAGCATGAAATCAAAAGCATTTAGGAAAATAATTTACCAAACAATTAACTAAAGCCTAAACCCCAGGGAAAAGACAGACATTCCAGTACAGTACAATTGTTAATGAAATTGGTGTTTATAAGGACGTTGGATGACAAATGAGAATTTTGAATACTTTATCCTTTCACGTGGTTGAGACCATATAAGCATGGCAGAAGCGTCAACAAAAAGCTAAACAAAGCTATGACTAGAGCAATAATAAAAAAAACATTACAATGTCACTAAATTTCTCACTCAGTCATCTTAGCAAATAGTAGACACAGGTTTTTTCCTACTTTAAAAGAGAACAAACATGAGAAGGGAAAGAGGAGAAAATAAAAACTCAAGAAGCAAATAATTAGGAATCTGTAATTTTGTTTACATGAGAGGGTAGAGCAATTGATTTTGCTTTTTTGTACTCCCTAACTGCCAAGTCATATTCACCCTTACCAATACTGCCTCGAATAGTACTTGGTAAATTGAATAGCGTTCTAAATCTCTGTAGCATTCCTTGGACTGACCTAATCTTTTCAGCTTGAGCCTAAAAACCAAAAGTTTGAACTTGCTCCATCAAATAGATAAACTTTCATGAGCCAACCTGACATCTAAAATCCTACTAACCTGTCTCTCAAAGAGTGGCTGACAAGCACGATTGGCCTGCAAACTTACTCCTTGAATGCAACTAAACAAATGGGAAGTCCCTGAACCCTCAGGGTCTTCTTCAATCCGCCTTAGCTTTGATTCAATATCTGTAAATGGGTTATTTTTACAACTCAAATCCCACAAGCTATATACTTTAAAACAAGATGTTACTCCAAATTTGTTCACATAGACAGAAAAAATACAAAAAACATAAATGTGAATAACTAAATATAGAAATATGAAACACGAGTGTCATTCCAAAAACTTTTAGCTTATCAACAATGGTTAATTGCAACAACAAGCACTGATGCTTGCATACCATCAATTGTAGTCTTGCAAGAAACAAAGCAGTCAAAATTGTCTTTAACCAGTTGTTTTCTCTGTTGAGTCCTTCCTTTGAGGTCAGTTTTTAAAGCAAGAGCACCACTCTCCAAGTCTGTTGCACTGGTGTCGTGGTGTATTCGAGAGAGAAACAATTTCGCATCAAATTGATCAGAGAAATACAGCAACTTTTCTGCAAATATCCACATGTAGCATAATTTCAGCCAGACTGACTGAAAATGATAGGTGTGTAGTAAGTTATCCCATGAAAAATGCCTAAATGACCAACCAACATTTTTCAAGTCCGCCTCAATAAGGCAGATTGTAACACACTTCTGATTGTTTAAATACATACTAATACAATATCATCACCACTTGAATAAACCAAAAAATAGGTGAAGCTTGGACGAACTATGACTATACACATGGCACCTAATAGATAAAAAATTTTAGAACTGGGACACAATCTACAAGAAACTTTTGCACCTATAGCAAGAAGGAATACGACTTGTATACACTTTCACTTGCCATTGCAATTGCTTAATCCATTATTATATTCAATTATCAGTAATCTCAAAAGAATCAGATGTTACATTTGAGAATAATTTAATTATTTACATTACTTTAAAGCATTCCCTATCAAGTATGGAATACTTTAATTGTTATGAGAAAGTGATGAAAGCGGGATATTGATCTTACAATCTCTGGCTCCTGTACCATGTATAAATTTTTAGTTGAAAATTAGATGGCTATTTAGGGTAGAAATGCACAAAACACACTACCGAACAAATATGTGCAAATAAGGAAACAATCCACACACTGTTATTAATATTAAATATATAAAATAAGGAAAGTAAGGAAATAAACTAAACCAGTGAATAAACCAAAATATCTCATCACGTCATATTATGAAGTTCTTGATCATGGTGTCAGGGTTTAGCATTTTAGAATAAAAGCATAAACCACTTCGAATAATCTTTTAACTCTTATGTTTTATAAATATGAATAAACATTTAAGGTAATCAGACATTGCAAATAGCTCTAGCCTCCAGTCTCAACTGCCTTCAAAATATTAATGAAAGTTCAGACAAACTTATCTCAACAAATTTGTTCCTGTTCGTAATTCAAAATCATAATGACTAAACATCAATCAAAGGTACCAAAATGCATGATGAGAATAAGAAAATACCACGAAGGCTACTATCAATTATATCTTTCCCTGCCTTCGAAGGAGAACTTTCTGATGCATCAGTGATCAACTTTAAGGACTTGTTGTCTATTATCCTAACAATGCAACAAAAGATTAGTTAGAAAGGATAGTTCTTCTACATGCCCAGACAACCTTGACAACTCTAAAATCTCTTAATCTTTCTTTAAAAATATCAAGGGAGAAACAAATGACTTTATTGTGCCATTAAAAACATTAGGTTGTAATTTGTATATTTTAAAGATTATTAATATTTAAAAATAATTTCCTTGTACTAAAAATATCAAAGTTTCCATTATAGCCTATCAAATAACATATTTAAATCCTCTTTAGCATGCATATAACGTTGAGATAGCTGAACTTGAAAGAATTATGAATCTACTCAAAGTGGAAGATTACCCCAACCCAAGAGGATCAATACATTCCAAGCCACGAGGAAAAGATTGTAAGTTATTTAGTCCCTTTCTAACAACTACTGACACTTTCCTCTCAAACTTCTGAGCTGCAGGTGCAGTTCTTGTCTCTCGCATTTCACGAACTCTACGAGCAAGCTGTCAGAGAGATAAGAAATGGCACATATAATAATCACTAGCCATGAATTCTCTTCCAGAAAATGGTTTTAAAAAACTGGAACAAATTGCCTATCAATTTTAGAAATATTAATGGAAAAAGATCATGATGGATATAAATACACCCTCTTTACTACAGCTGAGCAAACGTCACTCCAGTGCAGTTGGAAGTTTGTCTCCATCGCTAAGCGAGAGTGAATAAAGTGTAATCACCCTAAATCTCTTTCTTTGAACATCCAAATTTTCCGAAACCAAAGAACAAAAGGCCAAGAATGTTCCATGGAAAAAAAAAATTTAGAATATAAAGGAGAGGCAACAAAACCTCCGCCTCGTCAACGTGCTTCCAGCAATCAGGTTCTTCGCCGTCCCAGCCGACGTCATCATCCTTACGAGAAGACTTAGCAACGGCACCACCTCCACGACCTCGGGAGGAAGCCACCTGATGACCTTTCGTCGAATCCTCATCGCCGCTGGAAATGCTCAGCATCTCAACCTCAGAATCATCTTCGTCGTCGACCACCCTGCGTCCGGCCTTCTGCGGCACACTATCGCGATTGCTTTTGCTGGTGCCGGAACTGCTAATAGGAGAAGGACGAACAGACGCAGAGGGCTTCGTCGTCTGAGACGGCGGCTGAACGTAATTGGCGACAGGCTTGCGCGATTGAGTCTGATAATTGAGATCTCGCTGTTCTTGCTCCTTGAGAGCCATCTGAAGGAGTTCATCCTCGTCGAGATCGTCACTGTCGCTCGACATTCTAGCAGAAGAAGGGTTTAGATCTGAAGAAAATTAATGGCGATTAATCACTTCGATATCTATTGTAAACAGTCAGAGAACGAAGAAAAGTACAGGAAGAAAAAACGGTGCCGAGAGAAGAATTACAGAAATTAATGAATACTAGCCTTCATTCTCACGTCAATGACTAAACCACCCTCTCAAACTATACTCCCAAGTTGAAAAACTAATTTTTCAAAACAAACCTTCTGATTGGTAGTTATAAATTGCCGTTTTAGCACTTTCTAATATCTAAGTTGGGTACTAGATTGATTTATACATTTATGTTCTAGAGAAATTAAAATTTGAAGTCAATAAATATATAAATTTTATTACCAACTTCAAGTTTAATGTTAAATTTATTTCACTAATATTATTTTTAGGTAAAGTGCATATTAGTTATTAAACTTATGGGTGAATAACAAAAATATCCTTAAATTTTTTTTGAAGCAAATGACTGTTTGAGCTTAGCAGTATTAACAACAGAATTTGTTGAGAATCGAACGCGAAACGAAAAAAGAAACCTGCGGAAACAGAGACCAAGATTTATGTAGAAAACTCTTACGGGAAAAAAAACAACGGGTAGAGAAAAAATTCAATAATCAGAAATCACGATACAATGAGTTATGCGACTCAAGTATCAATATATATAGAAAATAGATAACTCCAATATTGGATATGCGTATGACCTGATCCAACTAGAATTCAAGTCATACCGAACTCTAACAGAATTCATGTCGTTAGGAGAATCATCAAATATGATGATAATTGTTTTTCTTTTTTAAATTACTACTTTGAGAACAGCTAGCAATGTAATACGACTTGAATAGACACATGAAACTCGGTTTGCGGGGTTGAAGAGAGAATTTTGATATTCATCATAGATTAGCATACAAAAGACTTTCTAAATCGAAGTAATCGTGTTGTTTTCCTCTCGAATTTCATCAACCTATATATACATTTTAACAAATAGTCGCAAAGCATTTTCAGCCTTTCACTCGGCGCAGCGCAAGATATGCTAGTAATCTGTACCCAACGAACATCAAACCCAAGGCTGCAATGCACGTTCCTGCGCCGATCTGACCTCTCACTTCCTCCTCTATGAACTTACAGCTCGCTGCTGATCTCTCTGCGTCTGAACAGCCTAGAATGTGTGAGATCTTCTTCCCGTCTCCGTATTGGATGTTTATAAGAAGCCTGTAGCTGTAATATGTAGTGGAAATGTACTTAATCCAGGCCATACACAACGGCACTTTGTGCACGTAAAATCCCCCCGTCAGAACAAATGCTAACATCGTCGCGGTTACGATCGTCGAGGCCTGTTTTGCGTTCATTATTGCGGCTCCGAGAGCGAGGCCGAGGCCTTGGGAGACTAAAACATAGCCGAGTAAGACTAATAATGTGGAGATGAAAGAGCCGAACTCCGGCTTCAATTCGGCCATCCAGTAAGACATGGTGAGGAAAATGGTGGGGAGAATGAGCTCCATTGGTAAGTCTGCAACTATTCGAGCCATGAAATATGATGACAGACTGTACATTGAGGAAGCTCTTTCCTTGACAAAGATGGCACGCTCTTGGGGGAAAACAAAGACGGAGTTAAACGAAGGGAAAACTCCCCAAAAGATGGAGATGAAGAAGAGGAGGCCGAGCCGATCTTGAATATCTCGAAAGTCCGACCTCCACCACATTAAACCTGCTAGAACGGCGGCGGTAATTACTTGGAACACTCTCAGATTATTAAAAGTCTCGTGCTTTCGTTCTTTGAGGTTTCGATGAAGAAGAACACCGAATTGATTCATCCACGAGGAGAGAGCATTTCTACAGTTACTGGTTCGACGGCCCGCGGGAGGATGTTTTCCGACGACAACCGTTCCTCTCGCCAGAATCGATTCCATGCAAGCAGATTTCACCATTGGAGCCAACAAAGAATTGTAAGAAGAAACGAGACTTAGCTTTACATCAGGCTTGCCGTTCTCATTTGCACTGTCACATTGACAAACTCCTACAACAGGTCAAATCGACATACACCATGATTAGATTATCTTAAATCTCATATAAATACCAAGGAGCACTAGCAAAAGTTTGGTACTAAAAAGACGATCGCCATTGTTGGTGCTAAAGAGGTCCACTACAAAAAAAAAAAACAAAGGGTTCGACAGTGCTAGAAAAAGGCAAGTGCTTGCCTGTCTTTCCAAACATACTTCTTTGTACCTTAAAAACTTTCTTTGTTCTTTCATAACATGATTAACATCCATATTAAAACATTATATTAAAATAAGTCACTCACAGAAGAATAGGACCATTAAAAATTCATACTTTACCAAACAAAAGTACAAGTTTGTAACGTGCAATAGTGTTATACCAAACTGGGTCCATCTAACACAGAAGATGACAGGCTACGTGATGTCAAGGTTCATAGCCTTTTTTTGTCAAATTTCTAAAATGCCAGAGCTAGAGGTCCCATTTTGAGGCTCTTCATAGCTCATAGTAATAAAACTCACAAAGAAGAGCGATCTTCCTACCAAAACAACTTCAAATCCAATTATATATAATGAATTTTTGTAGGGGGCAAGACACAGCTAAGGATTGGGGTTCATCTGTTAGACATTAACTACAATTGTACAATAAAAGTAGAGAAACAGAGGAGACATTTATTATAGTGTAAGTGGGAGAAGAAATGTCCTGTATATCCACTGCTATAACTACAACACACAAAGACTAGAGATGATTGAAAGCAATGTATCGCCCAAAAGATTAAGGTCTTTTCTTTTATTCTTGACCATTATTTTTTACCAAATTTAATGCTTCAATATTTTTTTACAAATATTAGAAAATTGTTTTAGAATAAATGGGTAGGCCGTCTAGTGTAACCAAAAGGGGACACGTTGGTTCTTGGAGGATTAGCTTTTTTTTTTTTAATTATAGTTATTTTAGTGTTTAATAGGATAAAATTTGATGGGTCAGTGAGGAAACATCGTCTCCATTAGCAAAGGAAGCTTTTTTATGGGTTTGGAAATGGAAATTGGAAGAGCAATGTGATGGGATGAAGAGGGTGGGACGTACCGTTTGCCAGGTCGAGAAGGAAATCGGCGGGATTCATTGGGAATGACGGCGAGAATCCGACGGACTCGAAGTAGTTAATCGCTGCAGAAGCTTTTCCAAAATACAAACTCTTCCCTTCCGAGAGAAGCAAAACGGAGGTGAACATCTGGTAAACTCGGCTGGAAGGCTGGTGCATGGAGGTGACGATGGTTTTTCCTTTCTGAGCCAGCGACTCGAGAATGGCCGTCAGCCGGTGTGCGGCTGTCGAGTCTAATCCAGACGTTGGTTCGTCCAAAATCAACAGGCTTGGGTTGACAAGCAGCTCTATAGCTACACTCACTCGCTTCCTCTCCCCACCCGAAACTCCACGAATGAAACTGTTTCCGATAATTGTGTCTCGGCACTTTTCCAATCCCAACTCCAGTATAACCGATTCGGCGACTGTGATTTTCTCTTCCTTGGATAATGTTGTGGGCAACCGGAGAAGGCAGCAGAATATCAAAGTTTCTCCGACCGTAAGGTGGGGATAAAGAACGTCGTCCTGAGGGACGAACCCGGTCTGTCTTAGAACTGATTTGGTAAGTTTCCTGTCATTTGCGAGGATTGTTCCGGCGAAGCCTTCACCATGGAGTCTTCCTCCTAGAGCGTTGAGAAGAGTTGATTTTCCGCTCCCAGAAGGACCAAGAACGGCCAGGATCTCTCCCGGCGACACCATTCCGGAGATTCCGTGAAGAACAGTTCTCTCCTGAAAATGACTAGCCGTCTGATGGATTTCCGTCGAACCATGGCAGAAAATGCGGTTGATTGTTCCTCTAGGTTTGTTCTCCATCTTCGTTCGGAAACACACTTCCATGAACTGCATGAAACAATTGCGTATAACCCATTAAAAAAACAGAACAGCGGTGGAGGACATCTTTCTTTATTATTTACCTTGAGCGTAACAGAAGGAGTAGAAGAGAGCAGAAAAGGGAACTCAGAAGGACGTTCAGGCCTATTTTTAGAACAATCCGAACCGTCCAATGAAACCCCATCAGCATTCATATTTTTCACTAGCTATTAGGAAAAGCCCAAAAAGAGTGAAGAAAAAGAGAGAAAGCAGAAGAGCAGAGAGAGGCGAGCTAGGAAAACGAAGGCAAAATGGCAAAACAGAGCGGGAGAATAATTGGGCGGGCGGCGAGAGAGAGAGAGAGAGAGAGTGGGCGAGTGGCATTTATAGAGAAAGAGAAGAGAAGGGAAAAGAGGGTGGCACAGTCCATCGCCACGTTGCAGTGGATAACGCACTACAGAAGTGAGACGTGTAAGCCTCATACTCGAGTTGGCCGAAAAGGGTCGTTGGAAACTCAGTGGGTTCAGGTTCAACTAGTAAACGCCGCTTACCTTTTCAAGACCTTTCCTTCCCTTCTCTCTCTCTCTCTCTTCACCCTTTACCTTTTGCAGAGAGAGAGAGAGAGAGAGAGTGAGTTCTACTTTTTGTATCTTCACGAAAGGTGACTATTTAGAAAAATCCCAGTGCAATGAATTCTGGGTTCAGACTCTTCTCCGTGTTTGAGTTGTTAGCAGGGTATTTGGACAAGCGACGGTTCACCTGACAGGGAATGCACGCACTTTTAAGGGTCATGTGCTGTTCCAACTCTGACTAAATATGCACTTTTTAAAGGTTAATATTTTTATTACTATTGCGATATGACATCATCATCATCGTATTAGTACACTAACAACAAATAAAGCACTCTATCAAACATGGTCCAGTACCCCTCGACCGAACCTACCCTGCATCCCCTTGGTCAATCTCGTCCGAGCACACAATCACTTAATTAGCCAATCACAACCAGAAACTCCATCTCTCCTCTATGGCCTGTGCTAAAGTCAAAAACATCCAAGACCATCTATTGGTCCTGATTTCTTAAAAAAAAATTGGCCAAAGTGCAACCAAACTTTCGGATATTTTATGTCTTTAAACTATTAATTTAATTCAACGTGTCTATACCACACTTTTTTTAATTTTATGTTATGTTTTAATTTAATTTCTAACACAAAATTGAAATCAGGTTATGTACCTTCTCCCAGTGTTTCCAGTGTAATATATTCTGCTTTGGATCGAAGTCTGCAAGGTTTTGTTTTTGGGTTACTCAAAAACATGTTGTACTAGGTAGGGAGGAAAACTCTACTTATAAATCATGCATTTTCTACGCTCTCAAGCAATGTGAGATTATGCACCTCCACTGATATGGGTCGTACCCACATCTGGACCTTTTCTGACCTTCACAGAGTGGACTATCACAATCTCTCTCCCTCCCCCCCCCCCCCCCCGCCCAGGACCCGACGTCCTCGTCGACCATACTTTCGGTTGGGATTTCGCTCTAATACCATTTGTAACGTCTTTCGGTGCTCTTAGTATAATATTTTTTGCTTTAGGTTGAAATCCGCAGATTTTATTATTGGGGTTAGCCCAAAATGTGTTGTACTAGGTAGAGAGAAGAACTCTACTTATAAACCATGTATTTTCGACTCTCCCAAGCAATGTGAAATTGTGCACCCCCACTAATATGGGCTGGACACACACCTAGATCTTTCCTGGGCTTCACAGAGTGGGTTGTCACATGTTAAAAATCAGCCGAATAGATATAAATTATGTCAAAACTCTTCATTGAATATAAAACGTGTCATGCAAATACTTGATTTAACAGATAAATTGGCGATGAGATCTAAATTGATACCATTTTAAAAACAAAAATTCCATTAAAAGTATAATCTATGGATAACTTTAAAAAATTAGAAGAGTTGTTTTAAGCTTTGAAGGATGTGGACTAGAAATGAAAATAGGAGAAAACTTAAATCCAAGGACATAAAATAGTAGTTCTTGAAACAGAAGCTATGAGAGTGAAAGGAGGAGGGAGTGGACGTCAATGGAGGAAGAAGTAGTAAACGAAAGGTCAACATGAAAGCAGCGAGGGGAAGAGCATAGAAAGACGTAAAATCAAAAGGGCCTGATGTGTGCATTTGCAGACACTTCCTAACCACATATCTTGCACTCACCAAATGGCTTCTTCATTCTGGTCTCCCATACTTTTCATCTAGTACTACATTTTGATTGCTCAACCAATCTTAATGTTTACTCACAATCCTCATTTCATTAGATTTGTACAATCAATTTTATCTAACCACTACCTACTGTTCAGGTCCCGTTATGACGCAAGTAAAACCCGTCGTAGGCTATACCCGAAATTCTTGTTAGCCATATATCTCATTGAGATTTTACTCTGATACCATTTTGTAACGTTCTCCAGTACTTTCAGTACAATATTATCCGTTTTGGCCTAAAATCTGCACAATTTTATTATTGAGGTTAGCAAAAAATACGTTATACTCGGTAGGGAGGGGAACCCTATTTATAAATCATGTATTTTTTACTCTCTCAAGCAATGTGAGATTATACACCCCAATTAATATGAGTTGGACCTATATCTGGGTATTTCGTGACCTTCACATGCAAACTGACACTGAAGGCTGATTTGTGGATCAGATTTTTTAAACTAATAAATTGATTTTGTAACTAGTGTCACGACGATGAGTTAAATTTAACGGGCGGGCCCTGGGTCTAAGATTTGCTTGTCCAACCTCTTATCACTTAAATTTGTTTGAGTGAGCCTTGTTTTAGCGTGCGAGGCAATGGTGACAGAGACTTGAGTGCGTGGCAATGAAAACATAAAACATTAATATTGCGATCGCCATGTGAATGTATTGTGAAGAATCAGACATCCGGTGAAAGTGAGTCATTGACTTTTGGCTCGCACGTCGGGTCCCATGGTTTGTTTTTTTCTCGAGCCATGAAGAACAAACCGGGAGAGCGGCTTTGGGACCATAGCTCGACATCTAATGGCAGGTTGAAGTCGTCTGGGCCTGGAAGGAGCCTGTGTGGACCAAGACTGGATCATTCTAGACAAAATTAGAAATGGTCCGCCTGGATCTTTGTCTCACCGGCCCGACATTCTTTGTTTGAAGATGAACCAACCTATGAACACACCGACATATAAAACACATTCTTAGTTGGGCCTAGCAAATTGTGGTTAATGTGGTGGCAATCAAAGAATAAAATAGAGGGTAAAAAATCTATTAAAATCAATTGATTGAAAATATAATAAATTACAAATCAAATTAAACAACTCATAAAATGTGTCACGTTAGTGAAATTAAAATAAATACGTACTTTTGTCATCTTGTTCGTCACCCATAATTATATCATGTCTATATTCTATGTACCCCCCCCAAAAAAAAGACATCTACCAAGAATAGTATACCACCGTCATGAAAGACAAAGTTCTAAGTGTTATAATGCATTAACAAAAGTTACTATAGACTAGAGAAAAAAACACAAAGACTGGACTATAGGGTAAACCAACAAACAATTTTTGCTAATAAGTAAAACACTCAACTATGAGAAATGAACGAAGCAAATATCGTTGTCACATTTTTTGTTAATTAACGTTTTCTTTCCGTTGTGGAACGTTGTAATTTCGCAGTAGAACATTGTCTTTTCGCTGCGAAAAGTGAATCATTGAAATAAGAATAATGAAATATTATTTTCCTCAGAGGAAATATGACGTCTTTTTCAATTAAACTGTGAATTTTTTTAGGTAATTTGACGTATTTGGGGAAGAGTAATCATGATGAAGAAAACAAAATGCTTCAATTGATTGCTGAGAATTGTTCATTTATTTCGATTTATCAAACTTTAGTTCTTTCCACAAATTATTGTTTTAAATTCATATTAGATAGCAATAGAATACTGGGGTCATTGAGGGGAAAAATGTTTTTCTTGGTCGGTGGTTTTCTCAATAGAAATATGTGAGAATCTTTAATTTATATTATGAAAAACTCAATTAAAAATCAAAATAAGGTATTTGAAGCACTCAAAGTAAGATCGCTCTTAACGACAATATTTTCATAGTTGAGTGTTTTATTTGTCTGTAAAAATTATTTAATAGTTGACTAATTTCCCTACAAGCAATTGTTGAACACGTGTCACTTGTTGTTGTCTTTTGTCACGCTTGGTTAGACATTATTTGTATTGTAAAGTTATTTTGACCATACAACATGTAATAAAAATAGAATAACAACCTAAAGATTGAAGCGTAGATTAAGAATATTTATTGAAAGTGATTGCAGGAATAATAGTAGATCCTTGGGGCTTGCACCGACAGACATGATTAGTTTCTTACTTTAATCACCATTACCATACCTCCTCAAGCTTCGTCTTCAATGTCGTTCTTAAAGTCAATTACATATCTTCTGGCTGAGATATATTCCATAAATATACATGTGTATATGGTCTGAATAACTCGACCAAAGTAGAAGATTACAGGTCTCTACATATTCCGCCATTTTAGACCAAATCGATCCAGAAAAAACCAAGAGAAGAATTCGTCTCCACCCAAGAAACAAGCATGGATTGTGACGGTCGACGAAGCCATGCAAAAAGCTTCCGGGAAGAGTGCGACTGTAACTCTACTTTCTCGGTCGCCAAACTCATTTCCTCTCCCCGGATGACCTCACTTTCCACTCCCCGGCCACCGTGTTGTTCCGATGACTCTTGGGCCGACTACGGCCCGCCGTTTAGGTTTTTCGGCGTTCCGTTTTCTTGGGAGCATTTACCTGGAATTTCCAAGGAACAGACAGCAGAGCAAGTGGGTGATTCTCTGGTCAACCATCTGCCTTTACCACCCTCTATTGCATCGCCATTTCCGAGAAAGCTGAAGCTTGAGGAAAAGAAGCGAGATAACTCCGGCGAAGAGAAATTGGGAGGAGACCCATTTTTCGCTGCGCTTATGGAGTGCTCTAAAGGGGACGACGGTTTATGCAGTTCCGAGATCTGGTCAAATCCTAAGGTCGTTTCCAGAGGAATAAGTGATCGCTTTGAATTTATCAATCTTTATTGCCATTGCAAGAGAACAGTGCAGGTCTCAGATTCACTGGTTTGTCTTCCCAAATCAACTGGAAATTCAGTCCACCGGATTGCTGCCATCCATAGACTGTGCAAATACAAATAGGTACTTCTTTTATTTAGTACAAGAATAAGCAGGGTTCCAAGGATTTTAATCAAAGTTCAAAGCTCTTAATTATGTAAAGCAGATGTTGAGCGAACAGCTAAATTCTCCAGGTGTGTGAGAGAGTAATCCTTTCTCTAAACCAAGTGCTATGATCAGTGGAAAATATGTGGTACAAAAGAATTTGTATGATGTAATGTGATATTTATGGCAGTATATGATCATTGAAGTTGGCCAAAGCCATTGTAGTGTTGTGAAACTCAATTTAGGTTTCATGGTTTAGTGTATTCTTTCTGTGGTTGATGTATGTGGTTGCTAGAGTTTTCTTTTCTACTTACTACAACAACAACGTATTTTATACTATCTTCAATGATAAAATTATATGGGATTCAGTCTAAAATAGATAATATTATATTAGGATGACTGAAGACATTACAAATAGTATCAGAGTTAAAGTTTAATCGAAAATATAACTGACGAGAACGTCTAGCTTCCAAGTAGAAGATATTGTGTGAACCCACCTTGTGAAAATAGAAATGACTAAGTGTGAGTCTCGCCTATAATAATATGTGTACACAATTTCACAAGATTTAAAAAAATAAAAAATATATAATTTATAAGTAATGGAACTGAGATTAGAAAAACAGTTGAAAGGAAAAATCTTTCCTGCCTGCAAAACTGGTACGGGGACATCCAACCATATTCATAAATGTTTTTTAAGAAGTTTCAAACAAATTAGCGGTGAACGGGGGAGGAGAGCTCAGAAAATTAGAATATTTCATGGGTTGCTGTCCAAAATTACATGAACAAACATGCAGGGCTTGTTGGAACATTGAATTTCTTCATTTAATACCAGCCTAAAAGGCTTGTAGACTCTGAGATCTGGGTAGAAATACTTTGTATTATGAAGGTACAGGAAAACATGGCGGTGGAGAGAAAGAGAGAGAGAGGAAACAATGATGAAAAAGAAGGCTAAGGCTAGGAGGATGACACTATGGGAGGGGCCATTTATTTTGTGCTTCAACTGAGTGGAGTTCCTTTATAAATTATAACCCCACATGCATGGGATTGGACCCATCTATTGGGTACTAAGGAGGAGAAACTTTTTGCATAAGTACTTGGGAGAGACCGTAACAGTTGCAATTTTTTTTGTTTTAAAAGATAAGAATTCAATTTAAATTCTCCATGAAAATGAAGGGAGGAATTTTTCAATCCATAAAATAATCTTTCATTCTCTTCTCTCCCTACTTCCTATTTTCCAATGGCATAAGCTTCGTTTCAGAGCTACGAGGGGTATTTGGATAGAGGAAAATGCGATGCATCTTCGTGCCATCGTAATTGGAAGTGGGGAAGTTTTGGGTAAGTATTTTTTGTTTTGTTCGGAAGAGTATTTCTGATTGAAATATCAAATTGTAATCTCTGTTTTAATTTAGGTCGTGAGTTATGTAGATTTGAAATCGATTGTTGATCTTTGGGGCTAAAATTTTTTAGAGAATCAGACATCTTCTAAAGGTAAAAGCTGAACATTTGAATTTTTTCATGCGATATTTTTATCTATGAACCCTAAGTGATTTAATACAAATATTAATGCAAACAATAACAAATATGAGAGCAAGGGATAGAGAAAATGCAAACCGAATTTGTTCATGCATTTCACCAACCTCGACCTATGTTTGCTCTCCAAGTTCCTAACTTGGAGATCCTCACCTAACCTCCCAAGTTAGTGATGATTGACTTCACAAGTGTCAATCAAACATTTACAATGATTAATTTTCAGGGCGTCACCCTTAGCTTGACTATTCACGGGGCGTCACTTTTTTATATCAAAGTTTGTGTACAAAAAAATAGAAATGAAAATACCAACAATAACCTAATTCTCCTAAATATTAAATATCAAATTTGGGAGTATGGAGAGTTAAGTTTGACATTCTATTTGTTGAGAGAACACGAGTATGTATTTTGGCAGCCTTTTAGTATAGTTCTCTCTTGGTTGGTTTGCAGAGTGTTTTCTATTTATAAAAATTGTGAAACCGATCGGCTACCTTCTGTTTGGTTGACCACCTCCCAACCGTTAGAATGTTACTGTTGTGAAATACAGTCGGGTCGATCGATCACTTTGTTATCAGTCGACCGCTTCTTCACATCTCAGAAAATGGCTCGAATCTGTTCATTTTTGCGGTCGACCACTTTTCAGCATGTTGAGCAATTTGCCTTTATTTTTGTCGACCACTGCTCCTCTAGTCGACTACTTCTCTGCAAAATGGAATTCTAGAGCTCTTTGTAATATCTGCAGTCGACCACCTCTAATTCGGTCGATCGTCTCTTCATGTTTTTTAGCAAAATGATCGACCTCATCTTCTCCGAAGTTGACCTTTCTGCACGTTTTGTATTTCTTGAATCCTCTAAGTCTCAATAATCATACTGTAAGCTACATGAACTTAAGTAAACATGTTAGTAAGCAATAATACTCATATTAAGGGTATTTCCAATAACGAACAAACGTATTTACTTAATTTAAACAAATGCATAATAAACAACTTAATTATTCAACTAAAACTGTTATCATCAAAACAAATAACCTAATGTCTATTATGCTAACATGATCGACCCATGAAGGGTTCCTATTTTCTTTGCATACATTCGATTGTTTGAAGATGTGTTTGTTTGTATTAATTAGAATGATGAGATAACTGATTGTATCATGTCTCTAGACGCAAAACTTTAAACTTGATGAAAGTCTTATTTTTTTAGCTTTAGCTATCGGCGAGTATTGTCGTTATTATTTGTGTTTATGGTATAATGTACCCAAAGTCCGTGAACAACTTTATTTTCACTGAGCTTTTCATAATATACAGTAAAGCTTATTTTCTGTATATACCACATTATAGTGTAATATTTTATCATTTGCCCCACTGCATGTTTTATAAACTTGTTTTTATCTTAGATGTTTTATATATGTCATGCTCCCAATTTTAATTCAATCTTATCACGAAATGTAAAACTTAATCCCTATTGAGTTTAATTTGACTCATCTCAACAATATTTCCTTCAGACTTTAGTTTGCCGACGCAAGAATGAGTTCAACGTTTACTTTCTAGTTATTTAATTGTCTCGAGTGAATTCCCGTTTAAGATTTGACTAAGTTAAATCATCTCATTTAATGTTAACATATTTATGTTAAACCAGCTTGATTAGATCTTGACATTTTGCTCTACTATTAAACATTTCAGTTGTTAATAAAAAGTTTTAAGATAAGTATGGAACAATTTTCATTATTCTCTTTCGGGGGCGACAGAGATTTTCAAGCATGACAGAGACTTAGAGCCGAGGGACAGAGGGAGACCGCGGGAAATTGGTGTGTTGAAGTAACAGCGTACCATTTTTTGGCTTCTTTCTGAAACTCTCATGTAAGCTTTGTCTTGTTTCGTTGCCTGGTTTTGGTACAGAAACAGGACCCATTATTCTCTTAGACCAATTGTCTTGCATCCTCATACTTCCCAATAATGTTTATTTTTTTAGGTTTCATCTCTTCTCTTGCCAATGGCAAAACCAGTCAAGAGTACAAATAGAGATGATTATGCATCAGGAGCCTTCGTCTGTTGCAAGGAAACCCATCCTCTGTTGTAAGGAAACCCAGAAGAATGAATATGCGACGAAGATCCAAATATAACTGTGAGTTTTTATAAAGACAATAAAAAATCTAAATGAAATTTACAATGCGAGTCTCTCTTGTTAGATATTTCTTAAAAAATTTATAACATTCTGAAACGATCTAAACATGCTTTTCATAACAAAATAAAAACTTTCAGATCAAATGTAAAATTTTTAGTGAAATACCTTCAGCCATTGATGTTGAAATCAGATACAGCTGCTTTCCTTCCTCTGCAGAGTTTCTTCCTATACAATCGATTTTCGATACGATGGTGTATTTTTCTGAATGAAATCGAAGGATAGGAGAACCTCTTGTGAATGTTTTTTCTTTCGGTGAAAAACTCTCTGGAAAAAAATTCACCTTTTCTGAATGTCTCTTATTCAAATAGATTATCCCATCAAGAATATATATTTGAATTGAGTTTTAAATCTTATTCTAATGTCAGTAGTT
The DNA here is from genome assembly GCA_022433065.1 of Begonia loranthoides. NCBI lineage: Eukaryota > Viridiplantae > Streptophyta > Magnoliopsida > Cucurbitales > Begoniaceae > Begonia > Begonia loranthoides. The sequence goes on from CM039468.1 coordinate 56,836,947, forward strand.
TTTCTAAATAAAAAACCGATTAGAAAATCAATTAGAAAACCAGATTACAAATTGACAGTTCATTAATAAACCAAAGTAACTGTCAACACATGAGCCCAACCCAATATAATTCGGGTCACACAAATTCTAACAAAAAGATTAAAATATTAATTGTATTGATCAGTAATCGTGACAGTAAAATAAAAAAAAAATCTAGGGGTATGTGAATTATCCCTAAGTTTAAAGGGTAAGGAATATTTTAATATAAAATTATTTTAGTTACACAATATATTTTTAATTTATTGCGCTGCTGGGCATTTTTGCCCAAAGACCTCGTCTTCTGGGTTCTGACGACACACTGTTCTTGCAAGCTTATTGCTATGGCTTCCTGTTCTCCTCCTCTAACCTTTCATTTAACTTCTGTAAAATTTCCCACCTTACTTTTCCGTCCTTTATCTAGACCTCGCTCTCTCGCAAAACCCAGTAACCTCCTTAGTGATCACCTCTTTCCCACTTCCGCAAGACCGATCACCCTATGCAAATTGAGCGGTTCAGGTATCTTCTTTTCTTCGGCTTCGAATTTCCAATATGAAACGCGTGTTGCAACTGAAATTTTCTTTTGAAATGTATTCTTTGTTCCATTCTCTATTGGGAATTTTTACGAACAGGTAATGGACGTGAAATCATATATTTGTATCTGCATATCATGAAATGAAAGTGTATCAAGTAGCATTCTAAACAGCTTATTCGAATGTGTTTGTTAGATATCACATCGCAGCTGGAACTAGGGAAGCTGGAAAATAGACATAAACCAGAGAAACGTGTGAATGGGATATTTTGGATCATACTTCTTAATATTGGAATATTTGTGGCAGATCATATTCTTCTGGTAGTGATTTCCCGTCATTTATACTGAGAGAAGATACACTTTAGTTGTATCTAGCTCTGTGCACTGTCTTTCTAGGAGACAAATTTTCCTAGAAATATTTTCCCATCACAAAGAAGCTTGATTTAGGCATTACTCATTTGAAAAGATTTTTGTAAGTTCTTTTGCTTACAAAATAATAATAGCACTGATGCATTCAAGTGACAATGTTATGAGTATTTTTCTTATTTGTTTCTGGTTCTTTTAACAATGCCAAAAGCCAGACACGACATTCTCTCATTTCTATTAAAGAATGCATTGTAAATGGTAACAATTGCTTATGATATAAGGAGAATGACAGCTCTTTTTTTTAATTTTTTATAATTATTATAGATTCGCGACATTAAGTCTCTATATCTGTATCACAATCGGCCGGCTTGGTACCAATTTGTTACAGCCACATTTTGTCATGCTAATTGGTGAGTCTCTTTTCTTCAAAGGTTCTGCAAGTATTGTTTTTCCTTTCTGTTGGAAGGTAGATGAAGTAACATATGCGGGTTTTTTTTTTTCTTCGGAGAAGTAGTCTTACTATATTCTGTAGTGTTGGCAATGTTGCACATTCTAGTTTCTTATTTTATTCTCGTGCAATGTTCTCAGGAACCATCTTTCCAGCAATTTATTCTTCTTGTATATTTTTGGTGAGGACCCTATGGCTGTTCTTGTTTTGCTGAATAGCTACTCTGTTTTTTTCTTAACAAAAATGCATGTATTATCATATTTAGTACTATTATTTCAACAGGAAAGCTAGTTGAAGAAGAGGAAGGAAACTTTGCATTGTGGATTTCTTATATCCTGACTGGTGTTGGAGCAAACCTTGTTTCATGGTTGGTTCTTCCAAGAAATGCAGTTTCTGTCGGAGCCTCTGGAGCTGTTTTCGGGTTATTTTCTATCAGCGTCCTCGTAAAGGTATCTTGACGAATCACTATCCATCTTTCCTCTATTCTTATTTAGTTTTCAAATTCCTTTTGCATCGTGTAGATGTCATGGGACTGGAGGAAGATCCTTGAAGTGCTTATCCTCGGCCAATTTGTCATAGAGAAGGTCTGGTGAACATGAAAGAAGAGTAAAAGAACAGTGTCTTGTCATGAATGTTCTTTTTGGCTTTAATTTGGATTAAAGGATGCATTATCTCTACGAAATGAATTATAATCGTATTCCATGATATGCTCGTATTGGTGCATAGGTTATGGAAGCGGCTCAAGCTTCAACCGCAATAGCAGGATCGTTTTGGGGAAGCAATTCGATGCAGAGTGTCAATCACATTGCTCACCTATCTGGTGCGCTTGTTGGTGTTTTCCTGGTATGGCTTCTGAGTAAAGTTCCCTCTTCCCCGCCCGACAAAGAATGATCGATCATCTTATGCATTGGAAATGCAGGTCCTTAATAGACAATCAGTTCTATAGTGTGATTATAAAGATTGTGTTTATATTCAAATAGTTTTCTGCCCATAGTCTTAATCTAATTTATTCAGACCAGGCAATGGAAAACTAGAGGGATTCTTTTATGAATCTCATCTTAGTATTCATAATGAAAATTACAGGGATTCTTTTAGCTTTCAACCATGTCTCCTACTGGATGAATTGTTTGACTGGGATTAACTAGATTTTGTTTAATATCACTTATCTGAAAATTTGGATGATTATAGTGAGATCTGTTCTCCAAGGCTGCGTAATATGAGTAATATGATCTACTATGTATATGGATGAGAGGAATGAGTCCTTCGAAACGACCGTCTCTCAGCCTATAATAACGGTCGTCCCTCCAATTACGACAACATATAGCATTGAAAGACGACTATTGATGCTAGAGACCTCTGTTGATGTTGAATAGCAAGGCCATTAGTATTAAGTGATGTCTATATTGATGAAAAACGTGATTCCATAATTTGATATGTTAGTTGTTTGCTCAAAATTTAACGTGTTGTGTACTTCAAATCTAAGATTTGTGTTGTTAACTTTCCTATATTATATCATAACAATCTTACTAGTAAATAAAAGATGCGCAATTTTCAAATCATAATACGAAACTAAAATGCATATCTAACACTACTACTTAAGAATGAGAAAGATGTGTAGCATTTTCTACATTTATTGCCAAAGGCACCACCAGAAAATGAGAAAATCCAGTAGAAAGTTAATACACCGTTCATCTTCTGTAAGATCATGGAAAACTTCAACAGCAGAGACTAATGGAGGGCAACGATCCAAAAAAAATTTGAATTTAGAAAAGGAAAATTGACAGACAGAGAGACATGTTTCATTTTACACTTGACTCTATTAGCTACAAAAACTACACATTTAACCCTAATTTCCTTTTTTTTTTAATAAATCACATCCCCCTTTTCCTGGTGCAAACCTGGGAATCTCAAGAAATAAGGAAGCCACTCTTTTGTGTATGCTCATCTCATGGCGTACCAAATTTGGACAAAGCTGATTGAAACATAGATAAGAAGGCTTGTGACGAGCTTTGATCATCAGCTTTGATCTTGATTTGTGCTTTGGCTGTTGAAGAATTTATAATACACTCCACCAGAAAGGTAGAAGGTCCATCTGATTTCTGGGCAAAGAAGAAGAATTTGAAGTTTGGCGGCTGACCGCCAGAAGCCGCATGATGTATGCACTGGGCTTGCATGTGCCGTTGGAGAGCTTGAGGAACCGTCAATGCCACAATCCCTTGAGGGGTTACAGAATATTCCTGCAAACAAAATACAAACTGAGAATTCATTCTTTTTCTTAAAATGAATATGAATCCAATTCTACTGCAAATCAAGGGAAGGAACTTTTTTTTTTAAATAACAAAAATCATGTAAGTGCAATTTGAACCTGAGATATTGAAATAGGTAATTGACGCCATTTCTGCTGAAAAACCATAGGATCTACGACCGCTTTTGAATTGAGCTTCAAAGTAAGAGAGGGGGGTGGGGGTGTAGCCACTGGTAGACCAAGACCCAGACCAAGTAGATCGTCAAAAGCAGAGCTGGACAAAGGAGCCTGCCCAGGAATGTTGGTACTTGTGATTGCCAGCTCTGGCTGCATTAGCGAGGCAGCATCATATGAAGGGGCTCTGTAGGATGAACCATTGTAGGTCGTTGCAGTAGTTTCCTCCTTCTCTGAGGTACTTAGAAGCAAATCTTTATCATTTTCCTCCACTCTCTGAGCTGGAACAACAGTATCAGCAGTTTCTGGAACAACCGATAAATTTCCTAGTTCTTCCGCGAACTCAAATGGGCCTCGATGTTCTTTGTCGGTGAACAAGTAAGATGGCTGCAAGAATTTATACACTAATTAATATGAAACCAACCTCGCATCAAATAGTTGATTTTAAGAGAAGTTGAAAAATTGTTCGTGGTTTTGTTTTTCTAGGTAAATGAGCTGTGAAGAAAAGTAAAAAGAGTCCAACAATGACCATACGCAAAAAAAGCAAATAGATAAACAAAGTTTTGTGCAAGCTGAATGATCTTCTATAATTTCTCTCATTTATGTGATTACTATTGCTACTGCACTCTTCATTCTAGTTCTAACTGCTTTTTTTTTTACTACCAAGTATAGTATAGTATAAACCTAAGCATCTTCATCGTAATCTTTTCATTCGCACAATAAAAACTATATTCTGTATTTACCTTCTGGTATACAACAGACAAACTGTTGAATTCGTCAAATATTCGATCTTTGACTTCACTGCTCTGAGTATCAGCAAAGACTGAAACAGCTTGCTTTGCTGGGTTCACCACTCGCTCTGCAACAGAAACATTGTATTGCAAAAGCCTGTAGTAGAACAAAGTTCTATCATGGACATCCTGCACCAATTAAAATTTTAATTGAATATTCTATACACCAAAAGAGGGAAAAACTATTGCAGCGTTTACATATCCAAAATAACAACATCAACCACAAGCAATTCGACCTTGTGGAAATCAGAAAGACCAGCAGCCAATGCAGCTCCTAAGGCTTTTCGAGTTTCCGGTGGTCTTTTGAAAAAACACTTCATGACTGCCGTGAGAAGATGTAAACGAACCTGAACAAAGATACAGTACGACATCCAATATAAATTACACACAAATAACAAGGAACAGTAAATATTTACAACTTATCAAATGATTAGCAAGACAATCCATTTGTGAAAAAATTCATCAATATATGATAAATAAAGACTGGAAATTGAAGCTTTTAATTGAATGTTATAAGATAAGAAAGTAACTACTGTCGTAGCTTCATAATCATGCTCTTTGTTTTGAAATGTTTCCAGGCAAATAAAAGGATTTCCAAAGATGAAGATTTCTCAGCCGATAGGGAAAAATGGTACATTTAAACTTTTTAATGAGTCACTTTATTGGGTATGGAAAGCAAGTTTTGGAATCTTTGGAATATTTCGAGACAAATAAAAGGATTCCCGAAGATGAAAATTTCTTAGAAGATTGGGAAAGAATCGTATGTTTTTGTGATTCGCTTTCCTGGGTATGGAAAACAAGTTTAACTCAAGGATCATTAGGGAAAATGAATAGACTTTTTGCAATCAAGCCTTTGTCTTTTAGAAGTATCCCTAAAAGGATAGATATGGACGCATAATTTCTTCACTTAAAAATCTAGCTGTACAACTACCACGCTAGTAGCTAATGCGGCATATGTTTCATAGAGAAAACTTCATCCAGAGAACTAAAAGTCAATCATCGGTTGTCTTCTTTTTGTCACTTTGGAGTGATAAGAATTTCGTCCAAAAGTTTTGTTATGACCAAAAGCACTTTGACAAATCATTAGTAATCTCAGAAAGTTAAGTTGTTAAATTGAGATTAATTTATCATTTCTATCACTTCTTAACATCTCCCCACCTTCAACACACTAACTTATTTTGATGGTTCTTGCATGTATACTTTTAAATTTTTAAATGAAGTGCTGAAAAAAATATTCAACTTTAGGATCTTCTACCCAAATATAATAAATTAAATTACCACCAATCCTAAAATGTTAAGTTATTGAGTTAAAATTAATCTAATCCTTTATATAATTTCTTAACACATTACTATAAGACAAAACACAAAACGCAGGTAGTTTGTTAACCTCAGAAGAATGCTCATCGTCCCAATTTTCTATTAAACTCTCCAAAATGTAGGGAGCATCCTGCATGTCTTGAGAGTACTCCCCCAACATCCAGATAAGAGCTGCCTTGGCCTTGGGTTCTTGAATGTTTTTGCTGCTGATATTGCCAACTACAGCAATGCAATCATGACTCCACTGAGGGTATTTTCTTAAGAGATCTTTGACGAGAACCTGGCACACAAAATTCGAAATTAGTGTCACCAGTTAAAGTCAAGAAGAGTAAGAGTTCCTTGGCTTTGATTTTTTAGCTTTTTTAGTAGAAGTTAAATATTCGAAGGAAGTAGACAAAAAGCCTACTTCTGATATATTAGACTAAATACAAAGTACCCAACTGAAGAAATAGACAATTCAGGAATTAACATCACCGGAAACTAAGACTACTTACAAGAGCTTCAGCAGTAACATGGTCTTTTTCCATCTCCAGAAACTGCAGAAGTCGATCAACAATTGCATTCACATCATATTGTTGAAGTGCTATCTTTCCAACAGCACGTACTGACTCTCTTGCAATGGGAATATCAACATTTGCAGCATATTCACATAGTTCTGTCACTGAACAAACTCAACAAGATGAAAGATTAACATTGGAAAGCCAAAAAGCTACAACTCTACCATGAAGACATATGACAAATTATCCATCTTTGTGAACATTTTTACAGCAAGGTACTAAGAATGAACAAAAAAATTTACTTACCAATGTCGTACGTGTTGCTTTCATTTGCCACAGCAGTCAACATTTCTAGCTTCAATTTTTTTATATATGATGGCTCATTGTATTGGCAGTAGAAGTGTTTGTAGTCAGATGAAAATATATATGGGGCACGCATCACCAAGAGATGCAGATGGCTGAGGATTGCATAAGACTGCTCTGGGCTACCCGAACTCACTAATGTTAAGAGAGGGGCTTTAATACGTTCATATACCTAAACAAAGCACATTCCAATAAAAGAAAAGTAGTTAATTAAACGAGGGAATAGTAGACAATGTCAATCACTCAAAAATGTAAAGGATTAAAGAAAAAAATGATTGCCGCAAGTTTTACATCCTAGGTATGACCATAGTCATTTTCCTCTATCAACTCTGTGCATAAAAATTTTTCTACAATGGAATGAAGATTCTTTAATTTCTGATAGAACTAAACCTTGGTAAGACCTGGTAATGAATTTTTATATCCAGTACCTTCATCAAATGTGGTCTCTTACTCTCAATAAAAGAATGTGAGAGAATTAGAGGTAAAAAAATTTATTGGTGATATAATACAAAATCAGAAATTAAAAAAAAAAAAGTAGCTTAAGTCCATAGAATCTCTAATTTCATCACAACATGACAAACATTTTGACTTGCAAAATTAATGACAAGCAACTCAAAGAAGTTAAATAAAGAGAGAATCATTCTTGATAGGCACCTGCTGATGAACATCAGTCATTGACAATGTCATATGTAGAAAAACTTTGATGGTTGCTAAGACAACTGCACCATTGGCATGCTGCAGTCTATCTTCAAGGAGATTCATGACATCAAAAACCTCATCGCTATCTGCGGGGACATATCTGGAAACTAGTTCTAGAACAAGACACTGTGCCCATTCACTAAATTCCCGGATCCTGCAAATGAAGAGGATGGAATAAATTAAATACCTTAAAGGTTCTCTCTTCATATAAGTTTCCCAAATAATCATATTTTACAAACCATGATGGTAAGAAACCAGTAAACATTAGTTCTGAATAAGAAGGAATTTTTTTTAATAAACTACGTATAATTAAATCCCATGATTCCTTGTTCATGGAGGATTTCTTATCCATACATTTTGTGCATGATCTTCGAAAACATTATGTTTCATATAGGAAAGAGCGTAGTCAACTAATAGTAAAATTTATATTAAAATACATGATCCCTTTCATAAAAATCTATGAACTTTTTCTATGGTAGCTTCAACTGTTAACATCATAGCTGCAATAAATAAATGAAAAAAGAAGAAGCAATGTTGGAATCGAGAAACCATTTTAATAAAAACACATGATCAGAAAATTACCGATTCAAAAGGTAATATACAACTGGCTTGCGAAGAAGAGCCTCCCTCTCCCTGGATGCTTCTTCAGAAGAGAACGCTTCCGAGGTATAAATCTCTTGCAGAGCAGACAGACAATTTGCAACCACCTGAAGAAATGTAAAACTTTGAAACTGAATTATAGAAGACTAAGTACTGCATCTCGAACCCAACTCAACCAAAAGTTCCGAAAAAATAGTAGGAGAAGATCATAGGGCTTAGAACAAAACAGAAATTAGACATTAAAAACAACAGTTTTTGTATTATGCAAAGGAGTAAGAGAATCAGCAGCAGAAACTTGCAGACAGTTAACCATCTTCCACATATTTGAAGAAACAAAGAGATCTAACAAAAAATAACATATTTAAGAGTACGACCTTTACCAGAGTAATTAACACAGATATGAATATTGCCTCAGAAAGTCACATCAGGTAATCTTAGTCATAAAACATAGACCACATTTATGATCTGATTCAAAGAAAGATGAAACAAATGCAGCCAAAAGTAAAAAATGGCACAAACCATATACTAGGGTAAAGCGTGTGATATTGAACAATTGATCTCCAATACACAAAATACGATCATCACCTGCGAGTCTGGATCATTAAGCATCAGATGCTTGAGCGTAGATGGAAAATCAGCATCTACACACGTTGATGAAGATATGTGATACAATTTTAAAACCCCTATAACTGCTACCATCCTCACGTAACAGTTACTATCCTTTAATCCAGACCCCAAGGGTCCCACGAGATACTCAACAAGATTTGTAACACACAGCGAGCACAAGCTCCTCAAAGCAAGGCCTCGAATCATAGGATCCTCATCCTTGCAATCTCTTTGAAGAAAATTGATAGTCAACAATGCAAGATCAGGATTCACCTTTGCATAATTGCAAACATAAAGATAACACATTTTCTTCAGAACAATGTCCGAAGTTGCTGAGCACATTACCATCTCTCCAAAGAGAGATGAGACGTCAATCCCAATGGTCATGTAGGAGATCACCTTCTTAAAAAGCTCTCTCTTTGAATCTTCAGCACCAGGAGCCCGGCTTCCAGCTAGCTGCCGAAGCTGCATCTTCAGATCAGAGACTTCACCTTTTCTGACAAAATTAGAATCCAGTCAGCTTCAGGATGAGGAATTGAAAAAAAATAAAAATAAAAATAAATTTCACGGAAAATGGAAAACTGTAAGACCATCACATTAGCAATTGAGCTCATCCGCAATGACTAAGAGACTCTTTGTTAAGTTAAATACGGAGGTCTTGGGATAGAGAAGCAGAAACAGGACTAATTATGAGTCTACACCGAGCAAATTCAGTAAATGCAAAGAAACCAGTACAGAGCCCGATAATCTGGCCAAGGATAGACCATACTGATCAGCCTTTATACAAAACTACACTCATCAGTAGCAGTAGATAGTTGATCGGAAAAATTAAACGGTAAATTTTGGTAGCTGAGAAAGAGAAGAATCAAAGTTCAAACACGCTTTTCGAAATAATTCAAATTAGACCAGATCACGAGCAAATATGAAAAGAAAAGATCTTATCAATACATGCAAATTGACACATTTCCTCGATAAGAGTGTTAGGGCAGAAACAGATATTGAGTCTTCAACATACCCAGAAGGTTGGGACGGCGATGGAGATCGCTGAGACTGAGCTGGCGGAGCCATAACCTACCGGAATTCAGACGGAGGACCGATCCAGATAGAAACTGATCCAGACGAGGACAGAATCAGGACTTTCTTCAAAGAGATCCAGCGAATAGGTAAAATATAAAAATGAAAATTTTGGTGTTATGGACTACATGTCGTTACTCCGCCAATAAAATCTATTTCACAAATTAATTAATCGTAATAGAAACTAAATTATCTCTGTAATACGTTCTTACAAGTTTCACTTCCATGTACAATTGTTCATCTTAAACTAATATTCTTTCAAGATTACACCCCACTCGACGTCATTTTTCAAGATTACGTCGTTTTTATTAATGCTCACAGATTAACAAATGTCATTCTTAGGGAGTAGACGCCCACTATTTTTAATACAGACATCCTCGTTTATAAAAATGTGAAGATGTAGACGTATTTTCTATTAACGTTCGTATATTAATAATCGTCATTTTTAAGGAGTGGATGTCTGCCATTTTAATACAAATATCTATGTCTATGTCTATGTAAATGTGAAAACGCAAACGCCTGTTATATAAGTATTTTCGTTCGACTTCATATAAAAGGGGGAACACAAATGTCCTTCTTATTAACGAATGTCTTTCTTATGGCGTGGACGTTCTCAAATGCCGAGAGACGTCTAAGGAATGACCTTTGACATCCTCTAACATCGTGGGATGTCCGAAAGATGTCTTTTAATGAAAAATATAATTATGGGATTTCGTGGTTTATTTTTTTTAGTTCAGAATTTTAGTTTTTATTTTGGGTAAATGACAAATCAACCATCGTGGTTTGAGATCAATGACAAGTTAACCACTATGGTATTTTTTTTAACAAGTTAACCACTCACGTATGTTAAAATGACAAATTCAACATCACGTAGACGTTTACCGTTAAAAAGCTGAGTGTCAACGTCAGAACGCCGAAGCCGGGTGTTCCGACGTTCGGACCTTGGCACTCAGCTTTTTAACGGTAAACGTCTACGTGATGTTGAATTTGTCATTTTAACATACGTGAGTGGTTAACTTATTAAAAAAAATACCATAATGGTTGACTTGTCATTGATCTCAAACCACGATGGTTGATTTGTCATTTACCCGTTTAGTTTTTTTATTTTTCTTAAAAGAAATAGTTGGAACCATTAATATATATATTAGGTAAATATAAATCACTCAAAATAGAAGGCCGCGTTTGATACAAGGCGCTTTCAGAAACCGCCGTCATCTTCACCGTAAAAAACCGGAGCTGGATAGAAAGACGGACCTTCACCGGAGGGATGGTTTTACTTCAGCTGCCCAAAGTTCACGCTTTTATTCTCGTCTCCCGTACTCACTTCAGTTGCAATGTCTTTCCGAAGCCCAAATTTCCAATCTTCCCTCCTACCCTATCTTTTCGTCCCCATTTATCATTCTCTGCTCCCAAAAGCACTCTTACTTCCTCTGAGCCCATCCCTATTTCTGATTTTCCTCTCCCTCCTGAGGAAACCCACCTCCAAATCTCCCTCGAGAAACTTTTTGTGCCACCGGAAACTGAGGTCTCGGGTAACGCTCAGGCTTTGACAACGCGAATTTTGAAGGGTTCGAACATAGTGTTGAGTAAGTATGCGAGAGATGCTCAGGTTATACAGGCCGAGTTTGTGAAGAGCAGTGTGAGAACCGAGGACTGTCCTTCTGATGGGCTTCCTGAATTTGCACTAGTTGGGCGCTCCAATGTGGGGAAATCGTCGTTGCTTAATTCTCTCGTAAGGCGGAAGAAGCTCGCTTTGACCTCCAAAAAACCCGGTGAGTGCTTTTCTGCTAAAGCTAAAGATTGACTTTTTCAGGATTGGGGGTTCGGATTGGATGAATTTATGGGATAAAATCGAGTACTTGACTGGCAAATGAACATTTTCTGTAAATTTCTTTCCGAAGCAGTTCTTATATTTTCTATCTAGTGTATGCTTGAGTAGTCTCGTCCAATTTTCACACTGAAAGATATTGATGTGTTTCTGCTGTTGTTTTTGATAGCATGCATCATATAACGCTGACTGCTGTGGATGGTTTCTTCTGATCATGTTTTCAATTTGTAAATATTTTCTTCTGGTTGGAGTTGAATATATAAGATTTTCGACTTTGTAGGGAAGACGCAATGCATCAACCACTTTCGGATCAATGATAACTGGTACCTGGTGGATTTGCCTGGATATGGGTATGTCTAAGAAGCTAGCAACCTTCTTCTTGTTTTGTTATCTTTTGCACATCTCATAGAGAAGCAAGTAGTGTGTACATGGAAGACAAGATTGGATGATTCAAATTCTTTTGATCGAGTAATTTAAGTAAGGATACTTAGACTCTAACGTCTGAAATCATTTGTATATTAGACTTAAAACTATTTTTCTTCTAACAGAACCTCTACGTTTCAATTGTTAGCTATTTGAATATTTTCGTCAATTTATCTATTAAATCCAATGCATGTATATCACATTTTTCATTTAATGATGCGTTTTGACTCAATTTATAAATCCTCTGATGATTTCTAACCCGATTTTAATCTCCATTGTGCGATCAATAGAGTTCGAGATTGCCAAGGAGGAGATTGACGGAGTTTGAAATCGGATTAGAAATTGACAAAAGAGTTAGAAATCAGATTAATACACTTCATTAAATGAAAAACGTCACATACATGTGCTGGATTTAACGGATAAATCAATGACAAAGTTCAAACTAGTGAAAGGTGGAAGTTCCGTTTGTAAAAAAAAAGTAGTTTATTGTCTAATTGCACTTCATTCTTAAAGTAATGATATTTAGTTCAGCCATGAGCTAATGCAATTTTGAAATTTCCAGAATTCATAAATTTGTTCTTCAATTTACCATTTCTATTAACTGGGTTGGCTTCAGGTAGAAGCACCAATTCACATGTTGTAGGACTTTGGGTTTTCGTTGGTTCGACTTATTTATGAGATTATACACATTTATAGGTATGCGGCTGCACCGCATGATCTACGAACAGATTGGGCAAAGTTTACAAAAGACTATTTTCTGGACCGATCTACATTAGTTTCAGTTTTCCTTCTCATTGATGCGAGCATTCCCGCAAAACCAATCGATCTTGATTATGCTGGTTGGCTTGGTGAGAATCAGGTGATTTTGTTGGTTTGGATTGTTGTAGTTTGATATTCAGAATTGAAATATATATGGTATGCAATGGACAGTTCATCTTCCTGCTCCATTCCTTGAAAACCATGTTCATCAAATCGGGAGTTCTGATTTACGATGAGAAACTTATATCGAGTAATTGTTGATCTTCAGATTCCAATGACTTTAGTATTTACAAAATGTGACAAGCGAAAGAAGAAGAAGAAAGGAGGAAAACCACCGGAAGAAAATGTGAATGATTTTCAGGAGCTGATAAGTGGATTTTTCAAGACAGCACCGCCGTGGATTATGACGAGCAGTGTCACCAATCAGGGCCGGGACGAGATACTTCTCCATATGGCTCAGCTACGAAACTACTGGCTCAAGCACTAATGCGAAGGCAGGTACGGCCTCTCAAGCTCATTTCTTTACTCCATTATGAACTGATAGTTGGCAAGCTTGGAATTTCTGAAATTTTATTTGGAAATATGGCTAAGCTGCAAACCAAATCTGATTATGCACTTGGATAAGCTAGTTTCGCCGGAACACTATGCATGGTACTCCTCCAAGACACGTTCTTTGGAATCTCGACATTGCTGATGGAAGCGGGATGAGAAGATTTGCAGGCGGAGGTGAGAGAACGCCTCGACTTGGTTAATCTATTTATGATGCCATTGATTTCAGCCTTACTAAATACTCGAATCTAATGGGCAGTCTGATGAACATTACCTCTTCGATAATTAAATGTACAATGCTTGTGAATGTATGCATGCATACAAATGAATGACGTGATAATACGAAGAGGGTTGGTTAAGCCCCGAGTCTGGCGCCTACTGCAAGCCTCCATCGTACAATATATGGAAATTAACAAATCAATCATTGTACTTTGTGATTAATAACAAGTTAATCATTAAAGTATTTTTGTTAATAATTTAACCCCCAAACTATGAGAGATTGATGGAATAAACATCGCAAATATGTTTTACAACTTGATTTAATGAGAATTCTGGTGTATATTGTGGAAAAGGAATGAGAATTGATGTACCATGTTAATAATTTTAAGAATGCATTATTATTACTTAATTAGGATCATAATTTTTTGGAATAATCTATGGAAATGTAATCAGTGGTTCATATGAAATAGCACTTTTATTTTTTGCATAAATGAAATTATCTTATTGTTAAATCATGATATTATATTCCAGGGAAAATGACAAATCAACTATTGTGGTTTCAAGTCAATGATAAGTCAACCACTGTGGTATAGGTTTTAACAAGTTAACTACTAACGTACGTGTAAATGACAAATCAACCATCGAAGTTACGTTCGCCGTTAAAACGTAGTTGGGACGCCTCCGCGGTGTCCTAAGACGCCTCGACGGTGTCCCGGGACGCCGCAGCGGCATCCTAGGACGCCTCGGCGGTCATGGGGTTAGATGATGTTAAATTGCAGATTTGAGGGCTTAGACAATGGATTTAGGGGTTGAAACAAGGGGGTCATGGGATAAACCATATGATGAATGTAGATCTTTGAGAGAGCTTTGATTTGATATCTTATGCGTCTAATTCCGACACTCGTAGCGAAAGTTATGGTCGTTTGAAGTTGAAGAGGTCGAAAATCTAATAAAAATATTGATTTTGAAAGAGACAGCAGGGGTGTCGTGAGGACACCGCAAGGGCATCCCGGGACACTGCAGGGGCGTCCTCACGACACCCCTGCGGCGTCCAGACAAAACTTTGTATTTTCTTTCGCAATACACGACACCGCTGCGATGTCTCAGGACACCGCAGCGGCGTCCTGACTAATTTTTAACGGCGAACGTCACTGCGATGTTAAATTTGTCATTTTCTCATACGTTAGTGGTTAACTTGTTAAGACTTAAACCACAATGATTAACTTATCATTGATCTAAAATCACGATAATTGATTCGTCATTTTTCCTATATTCTACTCGACCAAAGTAGGGTTTATCAAGTTGAGAGACAGCCGTCTTGTTTGAATGTCGGTAAACTGCAGTGGGGGACTCGCTTTAATTAGGCATTGAATAAGCCCTTGTTTGTATTGGCCAACAGGCATTGATGTCTCAAAAAAAATAAAAGACAAATTATAAATAATTTTTTATAACCAATAAAATATTGAATAATAAAAAATGAATGGCGCAAATATCGTTATCATATTTTTGTTAAAAATTTAACATATATTATGCAAAAACATATTTTCTACTAGAAAAAATAAATTATATTCCAAATACTTATTTTCTGCAGCAGAAGGCGAGTATCTGATGTTGAAAGAGATTTGCTTCCCACAACAGAATGTGAGTATCTATGGCAGAAAGAGTATTTTCCTTAACAGAAACACTTATTTATGAGTTTTTTGCTACAGAAAATAAATCTTATTTCAATAACATGTTTTCTACATTCGAAATACACGTTTCCACTGCAGAAAGCAAGTCCGCAGCAAAATACAAGTATTTGCTGTAGAAATAGTATTTTTACATTTGTAACAGAAAACGTGACAGCGATATTTGCTCAGTTTATCGTATATAGTTTAATGATTTATTAATTAAAAAAAATTAGTATTTGCCTTGCCTCTAATCTAGTTAAGGAACGATTAAATCTAGTTTAAAATGCAAATAATTGTATATTGTTAAGTGTTTATGTAAGTTAAAATCCAAATGGTTGCCTAAATTTAGATGAATATACAATTGTAATTATAGGAGTTGGATGATACAGCGTTAAATCTATCCAAAGATAGATAGAATAAATGATGTATGAATGCATGCCCAGTTGCTTCTTCTTATTTTACGTCTTCCAATTATTAAAGTAAGTGGGGTTAGGAAGAATTGGTGTTATCAGGCGGGTTGATAGTTGCTCTTCAGTCGTTCCTGCAATGCACGCTCTTATATATACACCAAGCTTCTCGGCGTTCTCGCATCCTCCCAGTAATTGTAAGACTCCCGGCTTCCTAATGGAGTTTCGTCTCCTACCCATCTTCGTTCTTCTCTCTGTAAGCTTATAACATCTTCTACTTCTCTTCATATTTTAATGTCTAACTAAGTGAGGAGCTCAGAAGAGTTATCGGCTTTGTTTTTTGCAGCTTGCATTTATGGCTAGCCTTGCTGCCCCATCGCCAAAGCAGTACTGGAACTCTGTCCTGCCGAACACTCCAATTCCTCAAGCCATTGATGATTTCTTGATGCCTGGTTTGAAATTATAATTCTGTTTCAAGCTCAAAATATATCAAACAACGTTAATACTGCATACTCTAAAATTTTGCAGAATTTGGCGGCCAGAAAACAAAGTTTGGTGTTGGCCAAAGAAGATTCTCTGTAGGCTACAAGGGAAAGCTTATAGCTGCTGCTCCTAAAGAAAAAGCTTATGTATACATATACGCAGCTACCGAGACTCAACTTCATGAAGACCCTAATGTAGCTCTATTCTTCTTGGAAAATGACATGCATATAGGCAAAAAGCTGGCCATGAACTTAAAACAAACTCCAAACCCAGCCAGTTTCTTGCCTAGAAGTGTCGCCCAAACAATACCCTTCTCGTCAAAGAATCTCCAACAAATCTTCAATCGGTTTTCGGTCTCACCCGGATCGCCAGAAGCCGAGACGATGAAGAACACGATAAAGGACTGTGAAGCGCCTGGCATAAGAGGAGAGGAAAAATACTGTGCTACTTCGTTAGAGTCGATGATAGATTTCATCGTTTCCAAGCTGGGAAAAAATGTAAAGGCCATCTCTACAGAGGTAGAAAGAGAGACAAAGAAACAGATATACACAATTGGAAAGGGAGTGAAGAAGATGGAAAGTGAGAGATCTGTTGTGTGTCACGGCCTAGACTATGCATATGCTGTGTTTTACTGCCACACTACTAAAGGAACAATAACTTATGAGATTCCATTGGTGGGAGCAGATGGCACAAAAGTGAAGGCAGTTGCAATCTGCCATACAAACACAGCAGCCTGGAATCCCAAGCATTTGGCTTTTCAAGTGCTCGGAGTTAAACCAGGGACAGTACCAATATGCCACTTTCTTCCAATGGATCATCTTGTCTGGGTTTCTACCTAGATATATGTAGTCGATAAAGCATACAAACTTGTTGTTTTCTTTGTTTTATCCACTTGTGCATTCCACAAGAACAGCCCCGTTTGCGTTGGAATAGTTCTTTGCTCGTTGTAATGCCTATTATTGTAATGGAACTTGATTTAGTGTGTTGTAATTGCGATGTATATTAAATTCAAGCTTACCCATATAAAACCATTTAACACCTTTTGATACCCAAACTACCAATTTTTCGTGGAGTACTTTTCTCTCCATACAATATTGTTCGTTTTGAGCTAAAACCTGCACGATTTTGTTATTATTTGGAGTTAGCCCAAAACGCATTGTACTAAGTAAAAAGAAAAACTCTACTTATAAATCATTTACTTTTTGCTCTAACAAGTTATGTGAGATTATGCACTCCTATTGGTATGGGCTGAGCCATCACAATCAATAATATCATGGGTCGTTTTTGTTTTTATAAGGCACACTGTCATAGTAATATCTGCCCATTTAAAAAAAATATATTATTATTAAATTAATTAGGGAAAAACGTTTTTAGAAACGTCGAAGGCGACGCTGCCTTGCTATAGGTTGTATAGTAGCCAGTTCCGTTATCCAGCTATTAGTTTCAACTGCAGCCCAAGTTTTTGTTTGGGCCTGTTTTTGACCAACTATCTAATTAATTTTGGATTTTGTTTTAGTGAAAATTGAAAATTTTGATGTATTGAAAATTTAACGACTCTATTTTTTGTTAGGTACAAAAATTTAAATTTTAAAAATTCGTGGACCCTTGGATTTGGACTATTTGAATAATTGGGTTTGAGCCGTGGTAAGTCCACTTCGAAGTAGATATTTAATTTTATGCACAATATTGTATAAATCTTTTAAAAAAAATAATATTTTGAGACGTGTCTTATATAAAACGACGCGTCCATTTTATGATTTATCCAATTTTTATATTATATGTAATTTTTCACTGTACATGTTATATTAAAACATGCATATAAAATTTACTAGATCAACTATGTCATGTGAACTGAGTTCAATCGATCCGATTTGAGATCTGTTTTAGTTTATGCACATTCGATCGTTGAAGAATGTGTTTTTTTGTTGTTAACTAAAGTAATATGATAAATATATGTGATGCCTCCTTAGACGCAGAACCTTAAACCTGATCAGATGCATTATGTGGCTTTTGCGATCATCTAGCATTATTTTTATTATGTAATATGTCTATGACATGGTGTGTCTAGAGTCCATTAGTGACTTCATTTTCACTAAGATTTTATATAGTACAACAATGGTCTATTTTAGTTATGAACCACATTATAATGAGTTGTTTTAAACGTGTGATTTTCTGTACAAATTTTATAAAAATGAATTTATTAAATACAATTTTTAAGTTTATGCATGCTTAATCATTATTCTAAAATAATTGTTGAATATAAAATTTGATCCTTATTAAGTTTAATCAACTCACCTCAATGACACTCTTTTAAGACTTTATCGACCAGATTTCTAGTTGGCAAATCAGGAGTAGAAATTCGGTGGGATTCATTTTGGTTTTTTAATAAATTTTCCGAAAGAGACTTTGTTATGAATAAATTGTAATTTCTATTTTACTTTCTGCATCGTTATTCTTTTTGGATGATATAGTTATGCTATTTGAATATTACTTGTTTGACCTATTTAGCCCATATTTTGTTGGACCCTATACTTCCGCAACTAATAAATAAAAATTAAAGTAAAAAAAGTCAAACAATTCGATTCTTTCGAACCGGATCATTGTCTGTTCTAACTCAGGTTCTTTTGCGAGTCGTGACAACTACACTTTTCCTCAGTAAGCAAAACTCTCCCAACAACAAAAAGAGTTTAAGTAAATCGATACTCCTCCTTGCATTTCTTTATGGCTCAATAGTGCAATCTTGGGGTGATCTATGATCTCGAGTTTAATCACTTCAAACCACTATTTACAACACGACAGTAACATTATAAATCACCAGAATTTTGTTCGAGTCCCAACAACCTGGAGGATTGATGAAGTCCACTAATAGAACCGAGCTCATCAACCAGCCCAGATGAGTCCAATCTCTAAAATTGATTCAACCCTTCTCCATTTTTAAATCTTAATGCACATCGTATAAATATATGCCTGAATCGCAATTATTCCACGTGTGTTTGTTTTGGTTAGGGGGACCCTTTTGTTAGGACTTAGGCTTTCAACTTGCTTGCTACCAACACATGGGCCCCTCAGACCTCTCTAATTTTTCGGTTTAAGAATTATTCTACTCTCCCAACTACATTTATATCCCCTTCATTTGCAGCTGCTCCCTCTCTGTTAGCAGACGACTGCACTGTGTGATTAAGCTGTACTGTTTGATCAAGCATGGTTCCATCAGCAGACTTGTCACGACTCGAAGACGGGCCTAACAGAACCGCCGGGTCAGGCGACCCGATCCTCATAGAGAACCCGATCACCCAGCCCAATGCGTGAGTTTTGCGGAAGACTTATAATATTTAATTCAGCCCAAGGTAATATGGGTCTAGGTCCGAGTAAGGATCACGAGAAGATAACAGTGCATAAATTAAAATACAATCCAAGTACTGTGCAACAAATCCAAAACCAACTGTGTTTAAGGTTTACAGACCCAAATGGAAAAATAAATGTCCTTACCAAATAACGATGAATCACTCAAGTAGAAATAATAAAACGCTTCAACTCCTGATCCTCAGCTACTCCTTGCCCTTACCTGAAGTTTTGGGGGAGGAGTCGTTTGGGGTGAGTGACTAACTCAGTAAAGTATGGCTATACTAAATGCACCTCATGCAAAACTGGTTTTGTACATTTTTCGAGAACAAGGTTATGTTTCATTCTACCGTACATGGATTTTTAAAATCACTTTAAAACTCTTTATCATTTTACCAAACCGACCCAAGGGCCCTCGATGAGGCTTTTATTAAAAATCTTGCTGTATACATAGACAGCTATACCTCGCAAAATAGGCCATCATCGTTTTCCAATTCGAAAACGTCGTCAGTGAAAAGGGGTGGTCACTCATGGACTCACCCGCCACACAACATAGAAGAGGTGGTCACCCGTCGATGACAACACCTTATGAGGCAGGAATAATGACGACGATCCGAAGATTCCGTACCTCACCCGAGTTGCCGGCGCACCTGGCTGCACGACACAACTCGTATAATCGTATAATCGTATAATCAAATAAAACGGATACAGTTGCTCGCTATATGTGGACTTAGGATAAACAAGTCTCAGCGATTGACAACCGTCTGATCCGTGGGACAAATCCTGGCCAGGTTTAGAGGCTTGCGACCCAAGGAGGCGTCATCACCCTCCCATACGAGGTTTACGACTTTCAGGAGTTTCAACCTGAGGACACGTCACCAATGCCCTACCTATAATTTTCGCACGTCAAACAATCAACCTTCACGCAGCAGAAGGTATCAAAGGGGATGGCGGATCCATCCCTCAACATGGGCACAATAAATCTCAAACCATGTATGGAATTTAAACTTGAGAAAACATACTACTAATAAAAACGGACGTGCTGTCGAACAGTCCCCGTCATTTTCCAAGTGTGGTAGTCCACAAAATAATCATTTTAGAAAACGGAATAGGATGCAATATAACGCAAGAGGTATAGAAATCCCTACCTCGACGGCGGTCTGCCTTACCAACCAGAGCAACCAATTACGCAAGAATCGTATCACACTCGCTGAAATTGACCAAGCCTGACAAATGTATAAACGCGAGAATATCATAATTAAATTCTAGGAAAATAAGCGAGGGTCTCATACAAAGACCAACCAACTTGCAAAGAATTCCAATAAAGTTTCCAACTTTATCTAACAATATTTCTTAAACTCATAATCCAAATCACGAACACCTACACGGCTTTAAAAAATCAAAAGTCTCATTCCTTTAACATTGATAGATTCCATTTCAACCATTACAGAAATTAAGACCAAGGTGCAGTTCATACTCGTTGAATTGCTAACCTTCAATTACAACTAAATCTATCATTCAAAATAACAATCCAAGTTAGAATCTCCAAATCCAGATTTCGACAGAACAATACAATGTAACTTCCAATTCAACTATACAAGCGATTCGAGTATGTATAATGTGACAATAACTATCAGCTTCTCAACCTTATCCTAACTTATCCTTTTATTCAGCAACCCATAACAATTTAGATCTATCCATGGTATTCAACTCAACAGTGCTTACAACCCAAACATATGACACTTTAACAAAACATAAATCACTTTGCATGAATATTACTTTCTGCAAATTTAAGCCTAACGAATCCAAGCAATATTCAGATATTTATCACTAATTCAGAAACCACTTTATCAGCTTTAGCTCAATCAATAGGTTAGAACAAGATTTACATCCATTTCCGAAGCAAGAATCCAACTAAACTTTTCACACTCAATAGACCACAATCACAATGCACTATTTATCCAAAAGAGGGATTCGACAATAGCACTTTCCTACGACATTATTTCATCAAATTAGTTTAATGCAGAGATCATTCAGTTCTACAACGAAACAGAGCCACTAACAACAAATCCCTCCTAATCAGAAACAAATCACATTCAAGACCAAATATCGGAATGAAATATCCAACTCACCCAACAGAACAAAACAAAACCAAGTGTTCTGTTCTCGCCAGAATCAGATCCGGAGCTGCCCTCGCCGGAGAATGTCCGTCCGGGACCTTTCGATCGATCGCTGTAAACCCACAACATAAATCAACCAGCGACATCACCAATCTAAACTTAACAACGGAGTAAAACTCGGATCGAAAGATCTCACCCACCGAACAGAGTCGGAATTGTCGCCGGAATCGAAAATCTGTTCGTCGTCGGAAACCAGAGTCGGGTTCGGCCTCGGAGTTGCTCCGTCACAGATCGGGAGTCGCCGTTCGCCGGAGCCGAAGGATCGGCTCAACTCGGAGTTCCGGCCGCAGATCTGGAATCGCCGGATCTGCTCGAGATCGGGAGTTTGTTGTTCGTCTGTTCGGGGAAACGGTCCTCGGCTCTCGGCCGACGTCGCACGGTCGCGGTTCGCAGCCGGAAGGGATGCCGGAAAGAATGCCGGAAACCGAGCTCCCTGTCTCGGCCGGCGTCGCCAGTTCACGGAGTTCCCGCCTGCTCGTCGTTCGCCGGTCGCTGCTGTCCGTCGAGTTCGCCGATTCGTGGGTCGCCGGCACCTCTCTCCCTCTCGACTCTCTCGGTCGTCGCAGAAGAAGAAAAATGGGGGGGGGGGGAAGATGGAGACCTTCTCTCTCTTCCCTCCCTTTTTTTATTCATTCGATTTTTTTTTTTTTTTTTTTCATAACAACTTAAACCCTGGACTTTACGGGTTCAAAGGCATTGGGCGAGATTTTTGCCCGCAAACCTTTTCTCTTCATTTCCCAAATATTTCTACTCTCATTTCACTTCTTCCAAATTATTTATTTTCCTTAATCCCAATTTCCTAATTTCTTTTCCATTTAAAAAAAAAAAAAAAATGTATATCCCCAATTTTATACATTATCAATTTATAATCTACCCAAACTCTAAATTTAATTCAAACATCATCCATCGATGTTATGGCTCAATTTTGATTGTCCAATATCGTTTATTAATTAATTTTTTTACTCGGAAAAATCTAATTTCACTGACTTTGACCAGTTGACCAAATTTGCATACGTGGACTTGACCAAATGACTAAATTTACATACGTGGCTGCTACACGACAAATTCGGTCTACTTCAACGCTATGATCGATTTTCAACGCGAAGAATTTACACGTGAAATTTATCATTAAAATTTGAAGGCTTTTACAAGACTGATGCCACTAGTCTTGAAACTGTCATGACTGAGAAAGGAAAGAGACAAATTGAAACCTGAAAAGAATGAAAGGATGACGATCCAGTTATGCACAAAGTGTGAAGCCATTATCATTACAAAGAATGAAATCAAACAAAAATGGCAAGGGTTAAGAGGATGACTTGCAACTCCCCCTAAACTTTCATAATGATGGTGGTTGTTTGTTAACTCACAATTAAGAGAGATCATCTAGTACGAACCACCACAGAAGAAGAGTACTCAAGTCAAAACTCGTTTTGATGCTTCACAGAATTTCAATACCCTACTACCATAATCTCTCTCTCTCTCTCTATCTCTCTCTCTCTCCACCAGTCTCCATGTGAGACGGTGGCCATTAAAGTCAGCGAGGCAGGGGCAGTTGAAGTTATTAAGCGGTTGATAAGGATCCAACAGGTGTTGCTCTTCAATTTTTTATGGAACAAGACTCCCCTCTTTATAAACTCTGGACTGCGCTTGGATTTCCGATCATCCCAGCTCAGCTTCCAGTTTCTTTTCTCTTTCTGATAAGTCAAGATTTCTGTAGCAGCTCAGATTCTCATGGAGTTTCATCTCCTACCCATCTTAGCATTTGTCTCTGTAAGCATAAAACCTATTTCTCTACCAACTCTTCCAACGTATCTTCAATTCTCTCGCGGTTTTTATTTATTACCCATCTTTTTCCTGCAGCTTGCAGTGGTGGCTACCCATGCCGCCTTGTCCCCCGAGCAGTATTGGATATCTGCTCTGCCAAACACTCCAATTCCAGAATCCATTAGAGATCTTCTTATGCCTGGTCTTTAATGAGATTAACTGAATTTATTTGTTTCTTAAATTGAAAGGAATCATAATTTTAAGCATTGCTATTGTTTGTTTTTGTGTTTCAGACCTGGGAGAAGAGAAAGACACTGCTGTCGATGTCGGCAAGGGAGGTGTGCACGTTAAAACGGACAAAGGAAAGGCAGGTGGGGGAACCCAAGTGGACGTCAGCGGGAAAGGAGGCGTCGGAGTTCACACCGGACCGACTGGCGGAGGAACTGACGTTGGCGTTGGCAAAGGAGGAGTTAACGTGTACACACATCGCAAAGGAAAACCTGTATACGTTGGAGTATCACCAAGTGCACATCCATTTGTCTATATATATGCCGCCTCTGAGAATCAACTTCACGACGACCCAAATGTAGCTCTCTTCTTCTTGGAAAAGGACATGTACGCCGGCAACAAAATCACTGCCCACTTCCCTAAAACTCCGGCCGCCGCCTCTTTCTTGCCTCGCCAAGTTGCCAAGACAGTACCCTTCTCGTCGGACAAACTCCCACAGATCTTCAATTGGTTTTCGGTGAAACCAGGATCGCCGGAAGCCGAAACGATGAAGACGACAATAAAAGATTGCGAAGCTCCGGCAATAAGAGGGGAGCAGAAGTACTGCGCAACTTCTCTAGAGTCCATGATTGACTTCGCCACTTCCAAACTCGGAAAAAATGTCGAAGCCATCTCTACAGAGGTTCAAAAAGAGACCGCAAAAGTACAGAGCTATACAATTCAAGTCGGAGTAAAGAAGGTGTCAAAGAGTGCGAAATCTGTTGTCTGCCACAGACTGAACTACGCCTATGCTGTGTTTTACTGTCACGCAACCGTAGCAACGACAGCTTATAAGGTTCCCTTGGTGGGCGCGGATGGCACAAAAGTGAGCGCCGTCGCAATCTGCCATACCAATACAGCAGATTGGAATCCAAAGCATTTGGCTTTCCAAGTGCTGAAAGTTAATCCAGGAACAGTCCCAATCTGTCATTTCATTCCGAAGGATCACCTTGTCTGGGCTTCCAAATAGAAAACTCCCACCTTCAACTGTTCCATCTCCTTTAATATCTACTGGTTTGAACTTCCCTCCTTCCGATAGTTATGCACCTTCTCTCCCACTTCTATATTTCTTCACTATATTATCATAAAGCTTGCTGTATTTGGTTGTGATGCTGATTTAGTTCAGAATTATGATACAGCTTTTGTGTTTTTTCATATCTTCACTATCGAACAACTTATATCTATGGATTCCCTTCCAAGAATTAAGAAGAAGCAATATCCATGTTCTTTTAGGACTGAGAAAGCACCCCACCTTTGTCTCTTTTCTTCTCCATGTCCATAGGACAGAAGGAGGGACAGCCTGTTGCAGACGTTAAAACCAAGTTCTTGTCCAATCGCATTAACTTTCTTTTCTGTCAGTGCAGCTCCGTTGACAAAAAGAACGGCTAATGAAGAAGCAATTCTGCTTTTGTACGTGCGTTGCATGGATATATTATGATAATTAAAAAAACATTTAAAATTTTAAATTAATTTTACTAATAAAAATTGGGTAATTATTAATTTGTCCCTGAAATTTGATAATCTCTTCGACTAACATCTTAATCTTTAAATTTTTATACATGACACCTTAAAGTTTGAGATTTTATTGTCTAATACTCTCATCGTTCCCAATTCGTTAAAATAAGGGTGTGAAGTTGAAGAACAAAATCACTCTTTAGTCTCAAGTTCCTTTTCTGCCTTATAAGTACCATTTGCTACGAACGACTCATCAACTTGAGACTCAGTTTCAGATATCTCATATGTATCGCCAATTGCTAAAATTTGATATTGGTTATCGTCGAATCCTATCTCTTACTCTACGTGCATCCCACGCTCATATTTTAACGAATTGATAACGGTAAGGATATTAGACGATAAAATATCAAATTTTGAGATGAAAAATTTAAAAATTTAAAATTTAAGGTGAAAGTTTAATAAAACTCCACACTTCTTAAGCTAAATTATAATTACAATTTTTGACACTATAAACAAGAAAAGTTATGGCGACATTTTGTGTTAAAAAACATATATTTTTTGATTTTAGAGAGTAGCAAATGAGTATAAACAGACCGTTCTCATTTAAAAAAATGAGTATAAAGAGTTCATTCGTTGGTTTCAATTTGAAATTGTTTCTCCCTGAGAAACCAGGGCGACGGAAGTTGGCCATTGGGCAGCGAGAGACGAACTGACGAAGCGTAGGAACAATTTGGTAGGGAAATCACTGTCATTCTTTCCGACTTGAGGGCCTTCTAGAATCGGGGCTTACAAAGAAATCATCAATCCCGTCTGGAGCTCTTCTTATTGAGGTAATTTCTTTTAATTTATATTTTAGGTTTCCGCGAGCGTTTTTTTTGCTTCCGGGAAAGAGTACTTGTTGATAATTAGTTTTGACGTCTTAGATTACGGCTTAAGTGGTGCAGCAATGTTTGTTGCGCAAGTTTGTGTAGTTAAACTGCCAATTCGGATTTTTCGGGTTTATCTTTTTCTACAAATATTCTTTGCTCAAATAAGAGTGAATAACATATAGCATTCTGTTTTTCTTTGTTGTACGGTTATTTTTTCTTGAATATCAGGTCACTGAGGCAGCAGTTTTCCAAGAAGTTTCTGGGATCTTTGTCTATTTGAAGGAACGTCGATACCCTGAGTAGACTTTTTGAGTATAATGTTTTTATGGTTTGACATCTTTTAGGAATTTGCATTGTTATTGCTAGGCTGCCTCATATTTACATTTGGGATTTTTCTCATTGTAATTTGGAAATTCCTGGATTTAAGAGAATGATATTTATATTCATAGTTCTCTGTATGCCTTCTTGATTTTTTTTTTTCCTTTCATTGAATTAGTTTCCAGGTGCATTGATTACTTCTTTTTGAAAAGCCTAATATGACAGCATGGTGGAAGCTGAAAGAATTGAAAATCTCGAATTTAAATGGGGTAAAAGAAGAGGAATTGGCGGGAAAAATAAAGACATAATGTTTTATGAATCTTTTACATATGACGGTGTTGACTATACACTTTATGATTCTGTTTATCTTTACGAGGATGGAGAATCAGAACCTTATGTTGGGAAACTAGTAAGAATCTGGGAGAATCCTAACAAGTCAAAAAAAGTGAAGATATTATGGTTTTTCCGTCCCTGTGAGATTGTTATTTTTCTTGGTTCTGAGGACACGCGTCATAATGAATTGTTTTTGGCATCAGGCAAAGGGATTGGTCTTGCAAATATTAATCCTTTGGTAACTGTTTATTATTCTCATGTTGAAAGAGTTCTGTTTAAGTGCATAACTGGTTTTTGTACTTGTTTGCTAATAACTTTTTCATGTCACAAGGAAGCAATTTGTGGAAAATGTAATGTTGTCTGCATTTCAAAAGACAGCAGAAATAAAAAACCTTCAGTCAAAGAGGTACAAATGGCTGACTTTCTTTTTTATCGCACCTTTGATGTTGGTCGCCAGAAGATTCTTGAGAAGATATGTGAGAAAATTGCTAGTATAGAAGGTTGGTATCTTTTCCTATAGATTTCTTTCCATGATTCGTTTTTGTTGTATTGTAGCCTTTCTATTTATTGATTATTTTATTACTGCAGTTAAATTTTGATTGAATAATCCTCACAAGCCGGGCAAGGAAGAAGTTAGTAGAAATGAAATCTCTAGACTTGAGGCAACTGTTCCTTCTATGCACAAGTCATATGATGAAAATTTGACATTAAGGGTGAAAGGAAAAGTAGATAATTTTCCAAATTGTGATTCCAAAGCATCATTGGTTAGACATGTTTCTTCCCTTGGTAAGAATTATGGTCCTGGTGATGGTGTGGAAAAAGATCGAGTGAATAAAAGTCAGTATACTGCCAAAAATCATTTAAGAGCTGTTAATTCTGCAGAGAGAGTAAAATGTAGCAATGATAATGGTGAATTTTACCAAGGGCCATCAAAACTGTACCAAAGGCCTCCAAAGAAAGCCAGGACTGATGGTTCTTTTCAATTGTTTATTGACAAGAATAAAAATAGTGTACAGAAGTTATGCAATGATTCCAGGATAAACATGAATAACTCTGTAGATGTAAGTTATTCTCATGGAGCGGACAAAATCCCTGGAAGGAAGCTGGAACCAGATGAGAACCTGACAAAACTTTCTAATGTAAAGATGCCTGAAACATTGTCGCTGATTAGTTTTAATAAGCACAACAAAGTTGATAGTCGAGAAGTGGAAGTTACTAGAAGACCTGGTCCTGTAAGTCGTATTTCTAAATTTTATGCCTTTTTTATTTTAAAGATTTGTATCTTGTCCCCCCCTTTTTTTGTTACTATTTATTTCTTTTAGCGTAATCCATTTCTTAAATTACAGATGTTACAAAAGTTTTACTCTGAGTTCACCCAATCCCAAAAAAAATATCTAGCAGGGAGAAAGTAAAGCAATTTATAGAAAGAATCAGTGGTATAAACATATTTTTACCCAAGATGATCGTTTGAAAGAACTATCTCCATTAGTTAAAGATACAGATCTCCCTAAATTTTTATTTAAGACATGCATCAATGTTGTTATTTATATATGTTTAATTTCCTTCACAAGAACATTTGTTCTTACAATTAGCTTTTTTACATGCTGACAGGATAGAAGGAGATGGTTTAAAGAACTTCTAAGTCACTCTATCTACACTACAGCCGATCCTTACCTTCTGTATTTATGTCCTGGGAGATAATGTACTTTATTATCTCAATGACAGCCTTGGGAGGAGAGACTGAAAACTGCTCGTGATCAGGGAACACTAGTTCTATTTCAGAATTTAGATCCAGATTTTACTTCAGGAGAAGTAGAGGTATTTCTCATTTAATTTTGTGTCTTCAATGGTCCTTTTTTTAATTCACTTTCTTTATGTTGGGTATTTCAGGTATTTCAATATTTCATTAGAGAGACTTTTTTTTGTGTTTAGTTTTCATTTTTTCTGTGAAATTGAAAATAGATTATGGCACTCAAACTTCTACATAAATTTGCACATTACCACTATTCTTCTTATATTCTAATCTTCCTTTCCTTCTCTCTCCTTTATTTAATATCTCCCCACAAACTACTCAACTGTTAATTTAAATTATAAATTCGAAAACAACCTATCAACCAATGCCAAATGGCTTGGTTGTAGAACAATTACAAAGATCAGCTACTGCAGGGTGTTGGGGCTTAAAGACGCTGGGCTGCCCTTTCAATCTTCTGGCTCCTTATGCTTGTGATAGGTTAGAAGATTAGTAGAGGAAAGTTAATTAGTTGAGAGTGGTTATAAGTCAAGTTTATTATATAAAGACTTGGGGTAGTCGAGATGGGATATATCGGAGTATTTTATGGGGAGTTACTAGGGACTCAAATGCCTAGTGTAGTGAAGGAAGTGTCTTAATCAAGAAAAAAAATTTGGTTCTGATTAATTTGGTATCAACATAGTTCTTTTCTCGGGAAGAAATCAAAAGCACCAAAGGAGAATTTAATGGATTTGTAGAAAGAGATTACGAAAATTAAGGAGAAATGGGATCGCAATATGGTACAAATGCAAGAGCAGATTGCTAGGGTATTGACTCGGCTAGATGAACAACAATTAATAGCATATAGAAATGAAAAGAATGTTGAATCTTGATTATTTTCTAGGGCGGAATTCTTACCCCTTAATCTGGAGTTACCAATGTACGATGGAATGAATCTGGAGTGGTGGTTGTTACGTACAGAAAGGTTATTCGATATCAATCGGTTGACGGAAATGGAAAAATTGAAATCAGCAACATAGTGTTTTGCAGGTCCTATTTTGCATTGGTATCAATGAGAAACGTGCAGAAGACCCTTTAATTCTTGGGGAGGATTGAAATACCAACTTCAAAATTATTTATGAGTGCGAGGGAATGGGCAGAATATGAAAAACTAGTCATCAAAAAAGAAATAAAGAAGGCACCGAAGAATGCCTAGGAGGAGAAGGTATTCAAGCTTGAAGAGTTTGTGACAAAAGAAATTTTCTTGGAGGAGAGGGACCGAGTAGCGGCAGAGACAAAAAGTTTTGAGGAAAACATGGGTGGGGAAATTGCGACATCAGAAAAGGAAGAGGCGGCTGAAGAGGAAGAAATGTCAGAAAAGGAAGAGGCGGCTAAAGAGGAAGAAATGTCGGAAAAGGAAGAGGCGGCTGAAGAGGAAGAGAGTAAATTGTTTTCGCCGGTGGCAAGGGAGGAGGCAACAAAAGAAGAATTAGCCGAAAAAGGAGAAGGAGAATCAGCGGCCGAGGAGATGTGTTGCGAACAAATAGTAGAAATGGAGAAACGGGCGACGGTGGAGATGGAGGAACCGACGACGGTGAAGATGGAGTAACTGACGTCAATGGAGAAAATTGCTTGATGGTGGAAAAAGATGAGCTGGAGGAAAAAATTATAACTGCAAACAACGAAGGAAGAAAAAACCTGTTTACAGAAAAAGACAACAACTTGTTTCTAGAAGCCCTAATGTGGTGCAAAGGAATTGTTGAGCCAATTCCAACAAAGATGAGCTGGAGGAAAAAATTGTAACTGCAAACAACGAAGGAAGAAAAAACCTGTTTACAGAAAAAGACAACAACTTGTTTCTAGAAGCCCTAATGTGGTGCAAAGGAATTGTTGAGCCAATTCCAACAAAGAAATGTAGCTTTTTTTATCAAAGTTATTGGGCTAAGAACTTTAATGGATCATGCAAAAGAAGAAAAGAAAACTTTTGGGCTTAATTCTAGCCTACTTTCTCTTAAGAATATTGAAGATGACTTGATCAAGACAAATTTTTACAATTTCAAATTCATTGGGGAAGAAGATTACGAAGATGTAGATAAAAAATGTATTTTTCATTTTCTTCTACTTTGAGGACAAAGTATCTTTTTAGGACGAGGATGATAGGTTAGAAGATTAATAAAGGGGAGTTAATTAGTTGAGAGTGGTTATAAGTCAAGTCTATTATATAAAGACTTGGGGTAGTCGAGATAGGATATATCGGAGTATTTTGTAGGGAGTTACTATGGACTCGAATGCCTAGTGTAGTGAAGGAAGTGTCATAATCAAGAATAAAGATTTAGTTCTTATCCGCTTGCTGCTGCCTTGTGTTCTCTTCCTCTGGCACCAAAGATGAAGGGCCCCAAAGCTGGATCCCCTTCCTCTAAATCTCAATTCCTTCCATCCTCCTTGCATAAACCTAATTATTTAGGGGTTTATCAATACACCAAGGTGTAATCACAGAATTGTTCTGTGAAATTCTCCTCTTCCAGTTCTATCACTTTGAACAATTTCACCTCATCTCTTTTCTTTGCCAATCATTGCTTTCAACTCCTTAATTGATGGCCAATAGAGTATTTCTCAGCACATTGAAAACATAACCCGTTAATCTTTTAGTGAGAAATTCATGCTTGGCATTTGAAGTTACTTTTTGTCAACAATTGAAAATGATTCCCCAAATTTATTTCTCTATTATTCACAATAATTTGATTAAAATATACATGAATTTATGAAATTTTAATCTACATTCGGCATGTGATTTTGATTCTCCACACGTTGAGCCACATCCATCATTTGGCCCAACCTTTTGAGAAAAAAGCATTTTCAATTATGCGACCAGATTCTCAAATGTCAACCTTAATGCAGTTTCTGAAAAAAAAAATTTTATTGCTAGAAATTATTAGTGTTCGTCCTTTTTTGTTGAACATAAAATGCATTAACAACTATCTTTCAAAATATTGCCATTGGCAAATCCCAAATGAGACTTAACTCATCGAGACCAACTCAACATGTTACCATCTAAATTTGGTGTTGCATCCAATATTTCTTCATCTGAAAGAAGATTTGCTTCAAAATATCTTTTTGTTAAAAAAAACCATCTATTTGGATTTTCTCCGTTGAAAATTGGCTTCTCCAATCGCCCACCTCTTCGACAATCACTAGCATTTGGGAACATCATATCCTTTGGAGGAATGTGTGAAAATGGGTTGCTTCTAGTCTCCTTTGTTTTTGATTCAGGACATAGTTGTGGCCCAAGTTCATAGACCTGTGATTTTTTAATACTCATAACTTTTTTTAATATTTTATCTTATATATTATTTTATATTTAATTCGTTTTAATTTGGTAGATAGATTTTATCTTTTTTCATAGAAAATTTATTTTATAGTTTCAAATTATGATCTAAATTCTATTTAAAAGGTTGTAATGAATATTAATTAGAGATTTTTAAAGACTTTGATATTGAATTATTTTATTTTTCTAAGAGTTATTTCTCTAATTATCCATAAATCTCTGTTTTGATTATGAAATAAAATTTCTGCTGCACCAAATTATAATCAGAGAATCAATGAAATTGGAGAAATCAAAGATTCGACTTTAGTGAATCAAACAAAGAGTGAACTTGACGAACCTTGGAAGATAAACCACAAAACAATTTCCACTAGAAACCCCTAACGTGACCGAGGACGACGACTAGCTGTTTAGGGTTAAGCCGCTAGCCTCGGCTAGACCGGCTAGCCACAACATCTAGAGATCGCCGGTGACCACAGGCAGCCTCACCTTGGACGTAATGTGACGTCACAAACATGAATCATGCTCTTCCAAATGCGACTCGTGCAAACGCAGCTTGGGCACATGAAGTCGAACCTGGAACTTGCGATTCAACAGTTTGCAAGGTCAAAGGATTCACACCTACCAGTGACGACCTTCGCCAATTCAAGACCGGTCGAGCTTCGTCGATGTTCGGCGAGGACTTCCAGTTGGTAACAGAGGCGATTCTGAAAAGTTTTCTGGCTAGCCAACTAGGATTTCGACCTACCCAGCTCAAAACTCTTACGAACGAATTGTCTTTTTCCCGTTAAATCGATTAGATGGATATCCTGAGCGGCGTGAACGGGAAAATTTACGACGGGATCCAACGTGGACAATTATTTATTCTTCAGACGAAGGAAATAATTTTCCTGAAGACCACGTTTGCACTCGACGTTCAGAGACTCACAAATTCAAGGTGAAAATGGATTTACCCAGTTTCGACAAACAATGAAAAACATATTGGGATTTGATAAACCCTAATTTGGTGGACAATTGCAAATTTAAAGGATCAAATTTAATTTTTGAAGCATCAAACAACAAATTCATATTCGATCTTGGAGGAGTTTTTCCCAACTACATAACTCGAGGATGAGTTTTCTTTAAGAAGAGAAGATTGATGCAAGACAGAGTTGTGACCCAAGTTCATAAGCATATGATCTTTTAATATTCGTGATCGTTTTTTATACTTCATCCTATATATTGTTTTTCTATTTGATTTGTTTTAATTTCTTATATAGATTTTATTTTTTTTCAGTAGATTTATTTTATCTTATTAAATATTTCAAATAATGATCCGAATTCTATTTTAAGAGTTGTAGTGAACATTAATTAGAGACTTTGATATTGAATTATTCTATTTCCCTGAGTGTTATTTCTCAAGTTTTTCTTAATTTCTTGTTTCGATTACGAAACAAAATTTCCGCTGTACTAGTTTCTTCATTAACCCCTGCTGGCTAAGCAAGTTTACTTTCAATTAATATAGGATCTGCGAGCGATTACCTCCACATCCCCTTTTCTTATAAAGACTACCAGGATCAGCATTCATCATTCATCATTCCGCTTACCTGGTCTCCTGATTCCTGTCCAATCTCAGTTGAAAGTTTAGTGTCTTCTACTTTTTCAATGCTCAATCCTCCACGGATCTCTCCAATTCAATAAGCTGTGCAATTCTGACAAATTGCCAGTTACATTCACCTATTCTAGACGCAAGAAGAAGCCAAACACAGAGTAACTATTAAGAGTCTTTTCGTAATTATTATTAAATATTTAGTTTAATTATTATGAATAATGTCATTTACTTTGAGGACAATGCTGGTATATTAATGGTGTTTAGGAAGAATTAGGGTTATGTTTTGTGAATCCAAGGTTTTGGGGAGAGTTGGAGAGCTCTCGAATATTACCCAGGTTTCATGAATTAAATTGGTTTTCGTATCAATTTTTTTCTGTTAGTTGCTAGTTTTTTGCACGGAGTCTATCAAATTCATGCTTCATATCTTTCACTTCATTCAAATGTGCTATCGAACACAAAATAATTACAATATAAGCTTCTACAGAAATTTGCACACCACTATTCTTTTTCTTTATATCCTAATCTCCCTTCCCTTTCCCCTTTACTTAATCACACTCTACAAAATACTACAAATTCAAAAGCTTTTGTCGAATGGCCTGGTTGCAGAACAGTAACAAAGCCAGCTCTTCACCCGTGTTCTCTAATGGTGCCAGATGCTCGGTGCTGGACTCTTTGCCTCTGGTGCTGCTGCCTCAAGGATTGAGGGATGCAACACTGGATTCCCGTGCCCCTGCATCTCATCTCATTTCTTCCTCATTGCCCAAACATTTTGTGGCATATCACTTATCTCTCATTCTGTTTTGTTCTTTGTTCTACAATTTCAGGATATTGTTTGGCATGCTTTCAGTAAAAGTTGCACTGCAAAAATGATTCAGAAGACTGCATTTTCCTCCCCTCATTCTGGTGCGAATCTGGTCTTGTTTTATGAAAATAGCCAAGGAGTTATCTAAAATTTGGAATGTTGGATAAAATAGATGGAATTTCATGTTTTGTCGGTAAAGCTTATGTCATTTTTAAAACAAGGGAAGCCGCAGATAAGACTGTTACGAAATTAGACGAAGGCTGCTTACTTCTTTCAAGTGGAAGGTATGTATAAATCATCAATATTTTTTTCAGTCACTTATATCGGTTTGCTTTTTAGATTTCAAAGAACTGTTGATAGTTGAGGAACTTATAACAAATTTTTGTAGTTGTATTTCGGGATGATGTCAACCGCATGATATATCTTTTCTTCATATTGATTTTGTTTTATTCATTGGCTCTTTCCCGGCCATGGAAAATCTGCAATAAATGTTCATTTGGATGGCTAGTGCAATATCATTATGACAGAATCCATTAAATTTGTTGTGTATGCTGCAAGTGAGGTTTTTTTCCCCACAGACTTGGAAATGCCCCGTCGTCACTTGATGGTGTGACACACCCACGCATGCTCTCTTCTGCCGACATCCTCTTCTTCATCTCTCCTTATTCATCTTCTATACTAACATACCTCTACCTTAATACACTCTACCATGCTCGCTATTTCAGTCGTCTTCTTCTTCCTCTCTTCCTCAATTCTACAACTAAAACCAAGCTTCAAATCTGAAACCATGTCACACCATGTGAATGACGTTGATTCTTTCTTAGGATTTTTCATTTGTTTGCTTGTTCAATTGGACGGTCATATCCCTCAAAGTGCCTTGTAGAATTTGACTCATTATTATTTCTTCCATGCTGCCCACAAAAACAATATTTAGTATGTTCATGTTGTGGGTGCGTCTGACTAATTCTTTGACCTGTGATTTGCAGGCCTCTTGTTGGCAGCATTGCTGCTACTCCATACTTCCAAACAAAGAAACCAGCATTTTTTGGTCACATCGTTCTTGATAAACAAAGATTTCAAATGCAACGGGAGATGGTAATTTTCTCTTAACATTAAGATTTAACACATAATGAATCAAAATGTAACAGGTATGTATTTTTTATAACCTTACTACCAGAAAGATGCTGTATCTACTTCGCATTGCTCTCAACCTAACACAATTGAATATGACATGGCATTGGAATGGCGTTTATTACAAGAAAAATCAGACCGGGCATGCGAAAAGTTACGAAAGGTAGCAAACGTTTGCGTTGAATATTCTACAAATATAATAACCTACATATACGTTTTAATGTGGACTTTTTCAATCCGCCTCATTGATTTTCATTTTTTATTTTCTAAAATTAGCTACAAGAAAGGGAGTTGAGCAAACTAAAAGCCGTATGACGTCCTAAATGAGGACATTTGAATTGGAATTCTTGGTGAGTGCTCTTTCAGCCTCGTATCTTTCTTACCCGGAGTCAACAAAGTTGTACCACCGGCGATTTAATTGTCTATTTATTGTAGGACGAATCTTTTGTAGTGCTGGGATGAATCGCCAGAAGCTCTTCCAATGGACTTGATTTACCTTGGTCGTCCGAGGTTGTCAAAGTTGATTGGACTTTGCTTTCTAATACAGTGTACAGGTGAGATTCTCTTATACCATAATGGTAATTTATAATCAAGTCCTTTATAGGAGGCTTCAAGTTGGAGCAATCTAAATAATTTTTGTGTGATTCCTCTACTCAGGGATGGCTGATATTGTGAATATATTCTGGAAATCATGGGCAGAGAGAGAGACTGGAAGGCACGTGAAAATAGGGGAGAGGGTAATAGGTCTTTTGTCGTTATAACCTGAGTCCTTTGTCGTTGAGTCTTGCTGCCTTCGGCCCCCACCCTTTTTTGGCTCCAAATGATGTGCTCCTGCTCCACACCTCTGGCATTTTGATGATATATATGCATATGTTTTCTCTTTGCCTAATTTCATCCTTCAATTACTCTCAATTTGTCGAGGGGTTTGATTTTGGTTGATTCTCTCCTCTTCTCCTGACCTTAATCCACGAAAACCCATGATAAATATTTTTCAATTTATACACTTTTTGGTTTGTTGTGGGAAGTGTATTAAAGAAGTGGGGCGTTTGAGACATTGAAGGTGGAGTTGCTGTCCTTGGGTGGGGTGCCAGCAGCCACTTTACTCTTCATTTTATGCTTATTAAAGGGGGAAGTCACTTTAGGTATAAGTTCAGTTGATCAAAGGTGACTAATTTTTTTCAATATTCGCACAGTCGAATCCATGAATTGGTCGACACGTGAGAGGGAACATCGGTTTGGCTTGTTTTTATGTTGGTTGTCTCTGGTCAAGAGGGTGTGCCTGAGAAACGCCGTCGTTTCACATTGACATTTGTGACCCTTTTTTAAAAAATTATGATTAGTACACCTTGATAGCAATGGGAGCGAGTAAGGATCGCTTTGTACTCTCGGCGGGTGAACTGTTCTCTGCGCTCTGCTCTCTGCTCTCTGCAGTTGCTGCTCTTCTCAGCTGGCTGTACCGCACGCGCTCTGTTTTGAGTTTTCTCTCACTCTCTCTCTCACCAACTTCTTCTGGGTCTCTATCTCTCTCTCTCTCTCTCTCTCTCTCTCTCTCTTCCTCTTCTTCTCTCGTTCCCCATTGAAACTACATTTGAGCACTCGTGAGAGTTTACAATCGCATCTGGGTTCGTCTTTCCCCCCAAATTGACATTGAGTTTTCTCTCTCTCCTCAATGACGCCTGAACGTTGCTGATTTCTATTTCTTAACAGACCCTAAGAGCAACAGAATTGAAAAATGGGGTGTGTGCAATCCAGAATAGACAATGAAGAATCAGTGTCTCGCTGCAAGGACCGCCGGAACTTGATGAAAGATGCAGTTCTCGCTCGAAATGCTTTTGCTGCCGGTCATTCTGGATTTGCTGTCGCTTTGAAAAACACAGGCGCTGCTTTGAGTGACTATGGGCACGGAGAAACGGAAGAGAATCACCCTCTCCACCCTCCGCCTTCGTTAGATCCTGCTTCTGAACCGCAACCACCTCCGCCTCCACCCATGGACAGTCTCCCTCCACCACCACCGCCGCTCCCTATCTTCTCTCCGAGCCCTCTCAAGCGTGCCACTAGTCTTCCTACCGTCCCAACGAAGCTTCGAAAGTCCAGTGGCCTGAATGGTTCCATCTCCATTGCCGAGAAAGATGAAGAGGAAGAGCTGCCCGAAATGGATGAAAGAACTGGGAATGATAACGGCCAAAGGGGGAGGCTACACAGGCAAAATGGAGTGGCGGATCCGGAGGAGGTGCCAAGGACTCCTCCAGAGCTTAAGCGTTTATCTCCGATGCCGGAGTCGAAGGGCATGGCTTGGGATTACTTTTTTGAGGTAGATAATATGGCGGGTCCTTCTTTGAGTGCAGTGGACGACGCAGGGGATGAAAATGGT
Source organism: Begonia loranthoides (assembly GCA_022433065.1). Taxonomy (NCBI): domain Eukaryota; kingdom Viridiplantae; phylum Streptophyta; class Magnoliopsida; order Cucurbitales; family Begoniaceae; genus Begonia; species Begonia loranthoides. The sequence goes on from CM039468.1 coordinate 56,874,486, forward strand.
GAGAATGAGAGAATGGAGTTTAGTGAAGCCGAGAACTCGAGTATCGGTGCTGGAGATTTCGATTCTGGAGTTGATGGATTCGAGCCAAAAACACCAGAAAAAGTTGTTGAGAAAGCAGAAGAGATCGTCGTTAAGAAGGCGAAACAAATGGAGCACGCGAATACTGCGCCTCCAGAGTTGAGGAGAGCGGTGAATGCGGCCATCCCTACCGTAAGCTTGATTCAAATTCTGACCACCATAGATGATCATTTTCTAAAGGCTTCAGAGAGTGCCCAGGAGGTTTCGAAGATGATGGAGGCCACTCGTATGCACTATCACTCTAATTTTGCAGATAATCGAGGTATCATTATGTTTCTTTTCTGAAAAATTTCTCTTGCAAGAGATAGTAATCATCATGTTTGGATGTTTATACTTTTCAAATTGTTTTACCTTATAATGAGACAATTTTGATGTGAATCTTGTCTTCTGTTCTTATTGTATTGGACTTCCAGGGCAAGCGACTAATCTAAAAAGCTTAAGCATTTGATTTCAGTGCTGAAAATGGTCCATAATTTTGATGTTCTTGAACTAAATCGTGGGTTTAATCTATTCATAATGTGTTTTTGATGTTTTGACATGGACTTTAACACTTACCTATTGATCGAACATGTGACGGAATCGCTTAGTGCTCTGCAGGACACATTGATCATTCGGCACGGGTTATGCGTGTAATTACGTGGAACAGATCATTCAAAGGTATGCCTAATGCCGATGGTGGTAAGGATGATTTTGATTCAGAAGAATATGAAACCCTTGCCACAGTTTTGGATAAATTGCTGGCCTGGGAGAAGAAACTTTACGACGAAGTTAAGGTATAAATTGCTTCAACTTTATGTCAAAATCTTCCCTTGTATTTCCTGCATTTCTATTAGTTTGATTAATTGATATTAAAAACCGCTATATCATTTTGACCCTTGATAATTTGCTTGAGTTAGACTCTTAGAATTATAACATCTACTTGTTTTCCTATGTTGATGTGAATATAAAATCTTGGTAAGGTTCTTCTATTTGTTTTTTAATAGCAAGGTGAACTTATGAAGTTGGAGTACCAGAGGAAGGTTGCTCTGCTTAATAAGCAGAAAAAGCGGAATGTTAGTTCTGAATCTTTAGAGAAAACAAAGGCTGCTGTAAGTCATTTACATACTAGATACATAGTCGATATGCAGTCTATGGATTCAACAGTTTCAGAAGTTACTCGAATTCGAGATGAGCAATTATACCCAAAACTTGTTACTCTCATTGAAGGGTAATATTTCCATTCTGAACTTTCTCGGCATCTTTTCTTTAGCTTCATCGATCTTTTGTTCGTCTTTTATTTGTTTTTCCAATTAACTTTCAAGGTTGAATTGAACTGTTATTTTTTATTACTATACTTCTCAAACTTCTCTTCTCCACCCTGTCAAATGCTTGAAATTTTCTACAAAAGTTGATATTATTTGCTCTGTTCGGTACATAGTTATCCCTTCCTGGTTTTAACCCTTTTTTCTCTTCAACTCATTTGCACATTATAATTAGACTATACTGTTTTGAAGAATCTTTCTTCTCTCTGTGATCTTTCTTTTTGTTTGTGTATCAGATGGTTTAATCATCTAGACATGTTATTTCCCTCTTGGTCTTTTTCTTCACTTTTTCTTATGCACCACTCCAGGTTGGCTAAAATGTGGGGAAGCATGTGCATGCATCACAACAGCCAGTTGAATAGTGTTCTCGACCTCAAATCTCTTGACATTTCTTATGCTCCCAAGGAAACAAGCAAGCATCACCACGAGCGAACCATCCAACTCAGGAATGTTGTCGAAGACTGGCAATTGCAATTCGAAAAGGTCATTACTCATCAGAAACATTATATCCAAGCACTGAATAGTTGGCTTAAATTGAATCTCATCCCCATCGAAAGCAGCTTGAAAGAAAAAATCTCGTCCCCACCAAGAGTTCAGAGCCCTCCAATCCAAACTCTCCTCCACTCATGGAATGATTTTCTAGAAAAGCATCCTGATGATCTTGGTAAATCTGCAATATCATCCTTTGCAGCTGTGATTAAGACCATAATTGTTCATCAGGAAGAAGAAATGAAGCTGAAGGACAAGTGTGAGGAAACAAGAAAAGAATATCTGCGCAAAAACCAGATATTTCAGGATTGGTATGAGAAGTACATGCAGCGAAGAATGCATGATGAAACAGAAACGGAGAGAGGGGAGGATGCAAATGCAAAAGACCCGGTTTCTGAAAAGCAATTTGTAGTGGAGAGTTTGAGGAAAAGACTTGAGGAGGAAGTTGAAGCACATCAGAGACATTGCATTCAGGTGAGGGACAAATCACTGGGGAGTCTGAAAACTCGATTGCCTGAGCTTTTCCGAGCCATGTTGAACTATGCCCATGCCTGCTCCGACACTTATGGTAGATTGAGGGCCATCACAATGTCACAGAAATCAAACTAAATGAAAGTAAGCTATGTTTTGGTCAGAAGTAGTTGTGATATTATCAAAGCTTGGCTCTAGGTTTTCCTTTTTTGCTTTTTTTGTGTAAGAACGGATATTTATGTTTGTAGAAATGTTATTAGCTGTTCCATGTGAAACCATGTGACAGAAAGAGAGGGACGCACAATCAGATGTGGACCAATCTTTGTTGGTTTTTCTCTTTACCATGACTAGCTCTTCTGTGTCTGGTTTCTTTTTTGGATAAAAAAATGTCCAAAAATGGTTATGAAGAACTGTGGACAGACCCACCAACCTCCTTCATCAAGGCTTTATTAACAGAAGTAAAGCTTTGAAACTTGGAGAAGAGTGAATTAAGATTGATGGGTATGTAAAAAATGGAGCGACTCATGCGGGAGAGAAGACGATGAGGAAGGGAGAAGAAAGAAGTCATTTCGATGACGAGCGTGCAGGGACGGAGCCTGATTATGTCTTGGAGGTTCTTCTCTGTATGTTTGGCCAACCCATTTTTCCCATGGTCAAAAAGAACAATAGATTGCTAGATTGATCAGTGTTTGTGAAGAACATAAATTAAATTAGACAGAAGAAGCTGCGTGTCTTTGCAAAGCTAGGTTTTGATGTTTTTTCATCATTATGAACATGTATCCAACATGATTAATTCATGAAATCAAAGCTTATTCTTCACAGTTTTTGCCTCTCCTTTTTCTTTTCCAGTAAGTGGGATGAAAGAGCAGAAAAATTAAGAGACAAGCAGGAAGAAGAACAACCTATCATTCATTATTTTAGGTTAAAATAATTCAAGATTCTTTGAGAGATGGTAAATTAGAATTTATTCTGCACTAATGGAGGTATTGTTAACACTCACACAATACCTAAAGCTTAAATTAAACCTCACAACAAATGAATGAGAATGGACTGTTGTTGATTCTGTTTTTTTATGGTGCAGCTGTCTTCTGGTTAGCATGCTTGCACTGAAGTTGTAAATTTTGATTCTTCAACTCATCTCCAGCCACCAGAAAGAAAGCTGTGCGCCTGAAAGTTGGAAATGAATTAACAAAATTTCATCAAATCTGAGTAGATTTAGTCTAATTATGAGGAAAATTAATAATTTGTGGAAAAATATATGCCTGAAGAAGTTCATCATTTTGAGTTTTGAATCTTCATCTATGTCTTGGGTGCTGTCCAAGGCCAGCTGCATATGATGTAACTAAACCACCACTGTGCAGCCTCATGGGTTACAGGGAATGGACGATGGCGCCCTATGAGAGCAGGATGGCCTGCTCAATCCAATGTCAAAAGGGTATTCAAATTTGGGGCAACTCTAAGCTCCCTCACTTAACTTAATTAAGTTACCAATGACAGTAATGCCTTAATCCTTCACTAGCAACAAATAATCGATGAATAGAGCGTAAGTTGAAACTGGATAAGATTGTGTATATCAGCAGGAATGACTCTGGTTAGGCCAATCAGAATCGCTAAATTATGAGGAGAATAAAAAAATGAAAATGTCACAGCAATCAAAAGGGTAAATCTAGACCATGGTGATCATGGAAGATGAGGCCAAATGCTTTTACACTTACCACCCCACTAATAATAGTAATTAATCAATAACCAGAAATCACTCCATCCAGCTCAGGTCAAACAGTCACACCTTCAAATTTTCAAGAACTAATTAACCTTAAATCATATTCATGAGTAGTTGGTAATACAGCAAAGTGGTTTTGTAGATGGGGCAAAAATGAGCGGAGCAAACGGCACACCTTTTCTCTGCGAATACAAAGGAGGCCCTCCCATCCGCTGCACAAAAAACTCGTATTGATTTTGAATTGCATCTTCTTTCTTCGAGCCCCTGAAAATGGACCGAAACCACTCTTCTTCATCTCCATAGACCCTGATTTAAATATCAGTTCGAATCAAACAAAATACAAATGAGAAGAAAGTTGAATCAATAATCAAATCGGAAACCTGTTGTAGAAGTTGGTAGAGAGGTTAACAAAGGTATGAAGACCTAGTTTTTGAAAGAGATTGGTACCGTCAATGGCGAAAGCTTCGTCCTGCTTCACTCCGCTCCACTCAGACGCCTTCTCCTGCAGACTCTGCATGTCTGACTATCCGATTCGAGCACTCGGGTCAACGAAGGTTTTATGCGACTTGGAAGCGGATGAACGTGTCTTGGGTCGCCGGTCGCCTGGATTTCTCGCTTCAAATAAAAATATTAATTTATGGTAAATCTACTTCAAATTGTTTGCAATTTAATTCTTTATTACTTTTTTTTTTTTGTAAATGTTTATATAATATTTTTATTTTAAAATTTAATGATAAGTTTTTAATTACAGTGTCAGTAACAAACCGACTCTTAAATTATTTTTATTAATCAACTCTGAATTGAGCGTTCGTGTTCATGTCTGAGCATTCATGAACAAAATTAAAGACCAATTTTGGCCACAGATGCCCGAAACCACGAAGACTCAGAAGGGTTAATTTAAAAATTAAAAAATAGTTTAAGAATTAATTTGTTAATAAAAATAGTTTAAGAGTTAGTTTGTCGTTGATCTCATAGTTAAAGGATTTTAATTAAAAAAAAATTTGTGATATTTTTTATTTACGTCGTATATCAATATAAGCTAAAATATTTAATTTACCTAAATCAATTAAAATTTTTTAATTTAGTTTTAAAATATTTAAATGGATGTCAATTATTTTATTCTAATTGAGTGTTTTAGGTAATATAAAAATGATATGATTAAAAAAATTATCTCGTAATTTTTTTGGTCAAAATTAATGAAAAATATAAATTATAGAACCATTTAAAAATAAAATTGAAACTGCAAGGCTCAAAGTTAGAAAAAAAGAATCTGCAAAGAACTAAATTGAAATTGCTTATAAACTATAATGATCTTTAAACATATATTGTCTTTGTTTTTGTTTAATTTATATTAAATACTGAGATTAGCAAAGATGACAAAATTTCAATTCTAGTTTTTAATGGGAAATTAACAAATCAATCATCATACTTTGTGATCAATGACAAGTTAATTGATGAACAATTTTTGCTAACAACTTAAACACAGAACTATAAAAATACGCATTCCGCTGTAGAAAGTAAGTCATATTCCAAGGACTTGTTGGACTTGCTTTCCGTAGTGGAAGACGAGTATCCATTATAGAAAGAGTATTTTCCACAAGGAAACGCACTTTCCACTACAGAAAGTAGGTTTAATTCCAAGGACATGTTTTTCAAAAGGAAAGACTAGTATCTACTACAGAAAAAAAAGTATTTTTTGCAGCAGAAACGCGTCTTTCGTTACAGAAAGCAAGTCATAACCAATGTTGTTTTTTGTAGCGGAAGTCACATTTTCACAACAGACATACTTTCAAAAACGGAAAAAGAAACATGACATTTGAAAAACGTAACAAAGATATTTGATTCGTTTATTTCTCATAGTTTAATGTTTTATTTGTTAGTAAAAATTATTTTGTATTTGACTTATCACTTACCCATAATTAACCGATTGTTTTATTAATTACCTAGATTATTTAAAAATTAAATTGAAAGTGTGATACACAAAATTGATACATGTATAAATCATCAAATATAGTTAGAAGAAAAGATAGCAGCCGAGAGAGAGAGAGAGAGAGAGAGAGAGAGAGAGAGAGAGAGAGAGAGAGAGAGAGAGAGAGAGAGAGTACGTAGAAGAAAGGTAATTCTAGATTCCCTTAATCCTTTACATTATTACATCACTAGAGAGTATATATAGGCACACTAGTCTGAATTCTGTTACTACCAGAGAGGAGATCGAAGAAAATTATAATGAGAGCTTGACAAATATCAATGGAGAGTGATGGCTTCCATTTTAGACGATGAATTATATTACTTCATCAAATGATAACAGTTAAATAAGATGAAGTATCGGCTATGGAGACGATAATCAGACAAATCCGTCGTTTGCAGTTGCATCTTCCACCTTCCGTTTCTCGACAGAAAACACGACGTCGAGGTTGTAAAGAACAGGCACCATCGCCGCAGAAGACAGAAAGACAAGGAGAGGACCGAAAATCCAGAGGAGAAGAGGGAGAGCAGCGTACAAAAGCCTGTTTCCGGCGGTGTTCAAGAGATAGCCTTTCTCCATCAACTCACACACGTAGTCTGGAGTGACTGGAGAGGTGGGTCCAGTCGGAGTGTTGATGAGGATGCTCGCTTGGTTCATGAACCGGATGGAGAGAGTGTGACAGAAGAAGGAGAAGAGGAAGATGGTGAGGAGGGTCACGTATTTTAGAGACATCATGAAATTTCCATGGCCCCCGTAGACGGCGTCCGAAAGTGGCTTCTTGATGCTGTATGTGCTACTTAGAACGGCGGCTATGCCACAGCACAGAAGTACTGAGGTGGTGACCATCAGAGTCGATCCCATGATGATGTTTCTTAGCGTTTGAACGGCCAAAACGTTAGTCTTGTCGTTGTCCTGCTCGTACAAACAACTTCGTTAGAGAGAGAGCGAGCGAGAGAGAGAGAGAGAGAGAGAGGACCTTCATAATTGCAGAGACCCAAGATCGGCGGCCAAGGTTATTAATGGCGATGATGGTTGTCAGAGGTCGAGTCTTTACTCTGTACCACAGCCATGCATGATAAGCAACGTGAAGAAGCAGTCCAAATGGTACTAAAATCACGTCTAGATAACAGTTTCTCCATTCCATTTCTCTGGATTGCTGATCTTCTTCTTCGTCCCCACTACATACTATGGTCGAAAATGAACTTCATCTGTTGCTCCCAGTTTGTGTTCTTCTTCTTCTAATCACAAATAATGGGGGATATATAAATACAAAAATGCTGTCATTGCTCAGATAAAAAAGATGGAACAAAGAAAAGCAAAACTAACCCTTGCTTTTATCTCACCATCTTTTATGCTTTTGTGGAATTTGTCTCTTTTTCAACTTTCCCTTCTTTTTTGAACTCACCATTGGACATCTCATACAATGAACACTACAGTTACTCAAAATCAAAATTATGTGGAGCTCCATTTCGTCAACATGGGGGAAGACCCTCGTACATATTTGTTCTTGGATCTTGCCATATATCGATGTCTTCTATGTTAAATGAGCCCCCAATGGAACTACACTTACTTTACCCACTCAATATCGTCTGCTTTGTTTAGGTGGCAAGAGGCTCTCATGTTTTCAACATATTTGTGTGTGAGGTTTTCAATTTTCATAAAATGTGTCTTAGTTTAGAGAGAATTCTGAATATATATTCATATTCTCTAATTTTTTAAAACAATGTTATATTGTGCAACTCCTACCACCATTCTTATACTCACAAAATGATTTACCACAGTATATGTAATTTGGTAATGAATATTTGGACGAATTAAAGCAGGCCATTTAAATAAATTCAATTAATAATCTTAATTTAGGTGCTGGGCAGTAGTAGACAAAATTAAGAATTTATTGGGTGGAGGTTTTCAAATCTCCAAGTGCATCTATTCTTACCCCCTTACCAACTTCCATGATTAAATTTCCAAAGTAAATTTATATGAGTTTTCTTAAAAAAAAAAAAAGAAAAAATTGGATGACTTAGTTTAATGCAAACTTAATAAGATCTCGTAGCCCTTCCTGTAAAGATAAAGATGATCTAAGTAAGAGTTCTGCTCATATCAGTAGAAGTGCACAATCTCACATCTCTTGAGAAAGTGAAAAATTTATGATTTATTATAAATAGAATTTTTCTTTCTATTTAGTACAACACATTTTGCGCTAACCTTGATGCGAAATGAGACCATTCTATTATTTATCAAGACTCAAAGAATATCATGAAGATCAAGCATAAGTGGAAGGTCAAGAGAATAATTGAAGATCTTTCCAAAACTGTCTTCCTTCTGACCTTTACCAATGATTCTACTATTTTGGAAATCAAGACGACATCTTTCAAGCGTTCTTCATGAAGATTGTAACCAACTTTCTATGGTAAAAGCCCAAAGAACAAAGAGCAAAAGTTTAAGGGAAGTCCGAGTTATCAAGAAATTTAAGATATGGAAGTCATCCAAGTGGACAATTTCAAAATGAAAAGAAGCCCAAGAGCAATCCCATGAAGACAAGCTTGTACGACACGAGAGAGAAAGATATTATCTTTTTAGATAGTATCTCTAAAAAGATCCATTTTTTTTAGGATATTTAGATTCACTTATCTACGATATCTAGATCCACTTATCTAGGTTATCTTTTATTTAATTTTCTAATTTATGTTTTCAATCGGCTATATAAAGTCATCACCGCTTATGTTTTAGAGGTTGTTGATATTGATAAAACAAAACTTTTGCTTTTCGGGAATTGGAGAGATCATTTTCTTTCTTTGGTGAGTGATATCCAAAGACCCTTTGGTGCGTAATATCCAAAATCTTTTTCGTGTGAGTTATATTACGAAAGAAACATGTAGTCGCGTCCTTATCCAAGAAGGTGAGAAGCGTTGTGTTCATCCATCGGCAGCTTAAAGTTATCAACTTTCATATTCCAAGATTCCATTATAAATGGTACCGAGAGGACTAAGAACGTTATAAATGGTATCAAATCTAAAACTCAATCAAAAGAGTGACAGACGAACACGTCTAGTCCCTAAGGAGGGATGATTGTGGCAGCCCTAGAACATTTCAAGGGTAATAATGTAATTTCCTTTATGAATAAAGGATGACCATTTAATAAATATTTTATTAATCCTCATGGCAATTTTCTAAGGAGGAAAATACTGCTCCTTTTGGTCGCTATTAAGGGACACATTCTACGATTTTATTTCCTTTTCAGTTTCTGAAAAATGTTCTTCAGAGAAGGTTAGAGTGTTGAGTGAGAAGGAGAGTTAGCTGTGAATTGAAATTCAGGGTTGACATATCCAGTAAGAAAACTGTACCTTTCATGTTGGCATATTTATCATCTTAAAATTTAGAATTTTGATCCATAGAATTGATCAGGTTGACATTTTATCTACCAGATCGAGTTGTTGAAAATTTAGAATTTCTAAAGCCTGAGTTTCAGATACACTTAGAAGGTAAAATCAATTCTCTGTACAGTGCTTTTTGTGAGTTGTGTTGCTTTGTTAAAATTGTTTGTTTTTGGTTTTAGTATATAAAATTGATGGTTTAAAGAGTGAGATTTATGCATGAAAATATTCTATGTTGAGTTGGAAAATTTTGGAAAAAAGTTGAAGTCTTTCGAATTGCCTGGAAATTCTGTGTAGTAGGCAAGTGAAGTAGAAGCGTACGCATCTGCACGCGCAGAAGTGAAGGGTTCCGCAAAGGTATGCGGATGGCTTCCACAACGGAAAGGGACTGAAGGTTTCCACAAAAGTATGCGTATGACACGTGTTGGCAAAAGTGAATGTTTCGCAGTGGAATGAGAATGAAAGTTTCCACGTAAGTATGTGGATGACATGTGTCTGTGAAAGTGAATGCTTCCACAACGAAAATAGAAGTGAAGATTTTTGTGATGATATGCAAATGACACGTGTCCCCAGAAGCGAAGACTTTTGCAGCAGAAACGAGAGTGAAGGTTTTCTCACAAGTTTGCGATTGACACGTGTCTACGGAAGCGAAGGCTTCTGCAGTGGAATTGTATGTAGAAACGAAAATGTTTGCAGACGCATGCGAAAGACATGTGTTCGTGGAAGTGAAGGTTTTCACAATGGATACATGCACATTCGCAATGGAAACGTACACTTCCACAAAATTGTGTGTTTCCGCAAAACATGAAGTGAGTGACCGACGCTTGAGGAGAGGACATCCGGACCCAAATTCGCAGTCGACTAGATTTTCAACATTTTAAAGAAATCTAAACAGATTCTAAATTTTATATATTTTTTTATTTGGAGATTATTCCGTGAGTTTTCCAAGTTGATTCCTATCTTGGCTAATGAATTTTTAAAACGTTTAGAAAAGTGTATTGATTGGTGTGCACATAATTTGATTGGTCCATCAGATTGTGTGAGATTTTGATTGATTAGATTATTATTTGTTTGAGCTTTGCTTGGTTGTTGATAGATAAATTGAGGTAGAGATTTATTTTATATTTAACATAACATTGTTTTTCTGAAAATTATTTTGGGATGTGTTCTCGTATAAAAATAATGTGTCTATTTTGTTAGTTCGTCTATTTTTCATATTATTATTATATTTTCACTAGTCATTTTTTAAATTGAGCGTGCATATTTAATTTTCTTGATCAACTTGATCGTGTGAATCAAGTGTGATCGACTCATGTGGGGGGTCATATTTTCCTTTATGCACATTCAACTGTTAGAGGATGTTGTTTGTGATTGTTAATTAGAGTAATGAGATAGTTATATGTATCGTATCTCTAGAAGCAAAATTCTATATCTAATTAGGATCATTAGTGGTTATTACGATCGTTGAGTATCATCTTTATTGTTACTGCCAATGGCATAGTATGCTCAAAGTCTTAAGTGACTATATTTTTACTGAAATTTACAATAGTGAGTTATTTTATACTACATACCACACTATAGTGGGTTGTTTTAAAAATGTAGAGTTTAGTTGACTCACTCTAACGACATTTTGCTTCATAATTTACGTTGAGAGGTTCCCATATGTTGGAGCAGGAGTGTGTTGGCGATTTATTTTCCATTTTAGTTACTATTAATTTTGAAAGACTTTGTTGTGAGATTGAATATTTACTTTAGTCATTTTTATTATTTTGTAATATTGGCACAATTTTTACTTTTGGACTTATACTAATGCTTTATCTTTGATGTCACTATTAAACTTTTGGTTTGGGCCTTGCTTATTTATTTAATTTGAGTCTTCCGATGTTCTTAAATGTAATTAATTTTGGAAAGCGATGGGTACCTCAGCTCGTTTTGGGCCAGGTTGTTCCTCGTTCTATCTTGGGTCCCTTTGGGACGTGACAAATCCACCTTGTTAAGATAAAGATGGTTCAAGTGAGAATACGACTCATATCACTAAAATTGCACAATCTCACATTGCTTAAAAGAGTGAAAAATGCATAGTTTATAAGTAAAGTTCCTCTTTCTATCTAGTACAACACGTTTTGAGCTAACTTCAAAGATAAAATCGTCTGTGTTTCAACCTAAAGCAGATAATATCATTCGTTAGAAGTGTGATGTACCACAGGGTGCCAATGTTCAACAATAGTGGAGGATGGGTGGATGGTGGCTATTGACAATACAGAACACCCAATTTGGAAATGATGTAACTTTCGAACCAGAGATCCAATTTAGATGAAATTTGGAGGAAACACCAAAATAACAGAGAAGCGATGCTTCACAAAAATTCACAATTAAAATTGCACAAACGCGAAAGTTATGTTGAATAAACTCCACAGTCCAAAAGGGGTGCCAAGGGACACAGTTTCGGACATCCAAATTGAAGATGCCCTAACTTTCACTCCTGATGTCCAATTGCTACCAAATTTTCAGGGTGCGTAAAATTAACAAAGGTAAATGTCTCCACCAAAAATCACAGTTCAATTCGTAACAAGGACGAAGATATGAAAATGGAATCAAACTGCCCGAAGAGACACTTCAATAAACAGATTCAGACACCAATAACAAAAATGACATAAAATCTTAAAAACGATTCCAATTAGCACCAAATTTTCAACACTTCATTCCAATCCAAAGAGCAAGAATGTCTCAAAAATCTAGAACCAAATACACAACATAAACGGAAGAAAAAAAAAATTTCACTTACAAGCTGGTCCGATATCACCTAGAATAGTAATACCGACTTCAATGGACCTCTAATGCAAAAAGCCACTCCACCTTGTTTTTCTTTGGTCTTCTAACACCTCACGCCTTGAAACACTTCTAGAAGAGACGAGGAGGAGCTAGTATATGGGTCTCTCTCCAAGACCAAAACAAGAACAAATGAGAGAGACAATTTTTGGTACAAGTAATCGAATGAAATTCAAGAACAAGTGACCAAGTGGTTTGAGATGGAAACCTCCAAACAAGTTTGAGCTGCAGCTACTAAGTTTAAAATTCCAAATTAAGGTTCTTAGGACACATTAAGGAAGATTACATACTTCCCTAATGGCTGACCTAATGCACAATTACAATAATACTCTCCCAAAGAAAAATCGGCCATGAGGACTTGGCTAACATGCTAGCTGAGCACTTCAAAAGTTCAACAATCCAACCAACTTAAATCTATCAAAAAACAATACAATATCCAGTAGTTCAATCAAACTTAAGTTCATAAAACATGTCAAATCATTTCAAAGACATATCTTTAGATAAGTAATCACTTTAGGCCTCAGTAACTTAGACCCCAATGTGAACTTGGTCAATTGGGGATAGCCAAGGGGTTGCAATGGGATTCCAAGTGAGCATGTGCTTTGGTATTCTTTTATCTTCTTGCAAAGATTCATCTTCAACTCTATCAAGTGTGGTTCTCCTTGCAAAATAATAGTTTGTTAGAAAAACAATATTTTTCTTGTCTCGGGCCCGAGTGACTGGGACTCGTGGTGCACCAAAGTGTTCACAAGGCATCACCCACTTAGGTCAAAAGTTAAATGAATTAAAACTGTAGAAAGTAATCAACGAAGATTACACTCCTTTATTGAAAGCTAATGATTAATCCATAATTTGTATCCCACAACCAATCAAGTGTTGCCTATATGTTTCACTATCATATATTAATCCACAATGACCAGTACAACATGATAGTGGAATGTGCGTGGATAATTATTGAACATTTTATATTACCTTTTTTTATTTGCGCATACCTAAAAGTGTGATTAATTAAGGAAAGTATGAGATTATAGGTAAAGCTACTCCGGTGGCCGACAGTAGTAATAAGGTGGGATTTAAGTGGATTGTGATTTCCACGTAAGGCCATTGATATTTAGTGCTTAAAAGAAGGCATGGTTAATAGGGGACATAATCTACATGTCCTTAGCCAGGGCACTTAATTTTAAACATCGTCAAATACTCATATGGAAGGACACATGACTTTTTGGTTTAGTGTCAATGACTACTCCTAACTTGACCAGAGATGTTCCTATGTTTATGTTCAAGCCATTAAAGACAGGTTTCTTCTAATTTGGTCCATACCCAGAAGAACACCGAAGAAGAATGAATGTTGAAGATGAAGTGCAGTGCGAACTGATGTTTTTGTTCATCCAAAATAATTATTATACAAAACTGGTGTAGTGGGGGGCCTCTGATATTGCCTGTTTAATAGTATGATATAGACTGATCCATGTTGATTAAGGGGGTTTAATACAATCAAATCAAATCAAATCAGAGTTTTATGATCTTGGTTTTATTGGATTCCATCGATTAAATACATGATTATTATCATGTTTTAGTCAAATCCAGTTTGTTCTCCAATGACTATTATTATATTTATCTTCATTTTTATATAATGATATGTTTTCAAGTACATTCTCTACTTTGAACTAAGTGCGATTTCAACAAATAACTCTCATGTGATCTGAGATTCAACAGTCTTTTTAAAAATCAAACTAACACGTGATGCATGAAATTGTGGAGCTATGCCCATGCGCTCTTCTTTCCAAACACATTTTCGCTAATTAATTAAGTAATGTTTATCTCTGCTTGATTAATCGGTTAAGATTGCATAACTAAAAACTATATCAAACCCAACCAAAGCCCGAGATAGAACGTTAAGCTAATGAAAAATCATTTATGTGGGTCTTCATTTTTTTGTTTCAATGTGAGGTTATTTTGGAGCAAGGAGGAGGTTTTGTGAAGGCTACAAGGTCACCACGTTACCTCACATGCAGGCAAAACCATGCAATGGTGGGTTTGTTCTTCAAATTGAAATGATTACTTGAATATACAATCTTACCAGTGCTTTATTAATTTATATATTAATAAAACTAATATTCTATTTTGGCAGTCTTTTGTTGTGTTTATTCAACGACCCGAAAGGGGATACTGCGTTGATCTCATTAATTTCACATGGATTTGTGATCTAAAAAGCGGCGGATGCCTCGTTCCAATGATAATTTGGAGTGAAACTAAGAGAAGTCAGTCAAAGCAGCAATGGCGAATTCAGCACCCCAAAAAAAATGTCACATGATTTCTCCCTCATCGACTCTTTCGACTTTTAATAACCAAATACCCACATGCTTCTCTTTCTCTCTGCTTCCGATTAAGTACTGTACCGTAGACTGCAATGCAGTAGCGTGTACGAAAACCAGACACCCTTTTGAAAATTTCTCATCTTTCTTGCTCTTTATGCGTTTTTTTTAAATCCATAGGTGGCTATAAATTGATTGCAGTCGTTGGTTAGATCAGAACACATCCAGCAGTGCTGAGAGCAGAGAAGGCCATGGATTATTCAAAGAAGTCTAACAAGATTACAGAGATTGTTAGGCTTCAACAGATCTTAAAGAAGTGGAAAAAGCTGGCCAACTCGTCAAAAACCAGTAGTAGCTCCAACAGCAATGGCGGAAAGAGCAGTAGCAGCGGCATCAAGTTTCTGAAACGGACACTGTCTATATCCGAAGCATCAGGCTCGGGCAGTGTGGTGCCAAAAGGGTACCTAGCCATCATCGTAGGAGAAGAGCTCAAGAGATTCGTTATACCAACCCAATATCTTGGCCATCCGGCGTTTCAGATTTTGCTGAGAGAAGCTGAGGAGGAATTTGGGTTTGAACAGGAAGGGGTTCTGAGAATTCCTTGTGAAGTTTCTCTGTTTGAGAGGGTCGTGAAAATGGTGGAGGAGAAGGGAGAGGAGAGACTAAAGCACGGAAGTAAAGGTGGGGATGACGCCATTATCAAAGCTACTGGTTGTTGCTCGGAGGAGAGCCTCACGCTTGCCATTTCTGATCGCTACCCACGAAGCCCATTGTGCAGATAGACAGCAATTGCTTTTACTTTTTGAGTCTCTTTTTCCCACTTTTCAGATGAGGAAATGTTAGGACTGAGAATCAAATCTTATAAATTATATCATTTTTGCAAATGGGATCGAATTTGCTTATCCAAACTTCATAACTACGTAATTGATCGAATGATGCTTGAAAATGAAAATGGGTCTTCTTCTCGAGAATACAATTGCTGATGGTATGGTTGAAGCGTTTGTATTTATTATGTGCATTTTCCTTTACTCTTCAGAAATACTCGAGCTGTAAATCGCTGTTCAACGTTCAAGTTGACCGGAATCCATGGCCGAAACCACGTGGAGTGAAACTCGTTATTTTGAAGTGCATATTGTCTCTGGAGATTGTCTCGCCAGTTAACTAGGTTTCTTGGCCTCTCCTCGTCAATCCTCGGATTGGGATGGATTTGAAAGCAGGATTAACCTCTTTGATCCTGTTTCACTTGCTGGCTAATGTTTTCTCTATCCTCAATCCAATCGTCGATCCCTGCGGCGATGATTCCACGTCCCACCATCGACCGCAATCTCTCCGTTCCGATCAAATTACAGTCATCATCAATGGCTACCACGAGTCCCGCATCGCTCTCCTCCAATCAATCGCCGCTTCTTACTCTGCATCCTCGATCGTCTACTCAGTTCTCGTGCTCTGGGGAAACCCCTCTACCCCATCTGAAACCCTAGATCAATTGGCGCAAAATCTCACGCTTTCTTCTTCGCTCGGCGCTGGAACTATGTCCCTCCTCCGCCAATCCTCCAGCAGCCTCAACGCTCGGTTCCTACCCCGTAGTTCTATCGCAACCCGCGCCGTCCTCATCTGCGACGATGACGTGGAGATCGATCCCGATTCATTCGTCTTCGCGTTCAGAGTTTGGGAAACGAACCCCGACCGCCTGATAGGATTCTTCGCGAGGTCGCACGACATCGATTTATCGAGGAAGGAGTGGATCTACACAATCCACCCAGACAGGTACTCGATCGTGCTAACGAAATTCATGATTCTGAAAATGGATTACCTATACGAGTACAGCTGTGGAGGAGGAAAGCCGATGGCGGAGATGAGGAGCATAGTGGATCGGGCGCGTAATTGCGAGGACATTCTAATGAACTTCGTGGTAGCGGAGAGGACGAACGCGGGCCCCATACTGGTAGGTTCGCAGAGGGCGAGGGATTGGGGGGACCCTCGCAACGACGAGGGCCGCCGACGGGGGAAGCAGAATCAGAGGCAGAGGAAGGTGAGCGAGGTGGGGTTGAGCAGCCGGAAAGGGGAGCACCGGAAGAGGAGAGGGGAGTGCATACGGGACTTCCACAAGGTGTTTGGTAAAATGCCTCTCAGGTATAGCTATGGCAAAGTAGTGAATTCAGTTGGTGAACAGGGACTTTGTAGGAAAAAGGGTAAATTGGTCTTTTGCGACCAGTTCTAGCTTTCCATTGGATTATCTGAAAATAGACAAAAATAAAATAATAATTATATCCTCTAATCTTGTCTTTGTATTTATATATTTATAGATGTAATCTAACAATTTAATTATTTATAATTTATCTTAATTACTATATATTTATAGGGAGAAATCTTTACACTAAGCAACTGGAAAATACGAACATAAAAATAAAATAAAAGCCAAAAATGAAGGATGGGTGGTCGTGTGTCTTTATCTTCACTTGATGTTTTCAAGGATGGCATCGCAGAAACGTAGGAGAAAGTGAGAAAAAAAGACAAAATTAACAACCTTCTAAAAAAAAGCCATTTTTAATCACAGGTGGTGAGATTCTAGCCGAGGCAGAAAAAAGCAGAGGCATTTATGGAGTTGTTGGTTTGAAAAAATCAAACTTGCTAAAACCCACATGTCTAATTCAGGAGAGATAGGGAGAGAGATTAGAGAGAGGTTCAGGTGAGTCTATGTTGTCGAGAGGGAGAAACAAGACTTGACAAGTCTCTCTTGGGCAGAGGAGAGAGAGAGAGAGAGAGTTTTTGGCAGAAACAAGAACGGATGATTAAAGTGTTGGATGTTTGAGTTATCTGTTTGTTTTTTAGGAAGAGAAAATGTGGTTGCCGACAAAAAATATGGAGCCGAAAAGGGAAGGAGGGAATGGTTTGGTTGCAGTGGCAATCGACAAGGACAAAGGCAGCCAAAACGCTCTCAAATGGGCGATCGATCATCTTCTCCAGCGTGGCCAAACCGTCCTCCTCATCCACGTCAAGCTCCGGCTTCAATCTCTCTCCTCCTCCCCGTCTCTTCCTTCCTCCTGTATATCCTCTTTCTCCTCAGAACTCTCTTCCAAGACAGTGACTGTAATTTTTTAACTGAAATCTTCCATTGCAGGGATAAACGGCAATGACATGTCGTATGGAAGCACGGAGCCTGATTCCATCACCAAGGAGTTGTTTCTTCCTTTTCGATGTTTTTGTAGTCGTAAAGATGTAAGAACTTCCTTAAATTCAATTTCCCTCAGATACTGTGCTGAGTTTGTAATCTCCATTTATCGTTTTCTTCAACCCAGATACAATGCAGAGATATCATGCTCGAGGACGTGGACGTCGCCAAGGCGTTGATCGAATACGTCAGTCAAACTGCGATCGAGAATCTCGTGATCGGTTCCCCGGCCAAATCTAACTTTCTGAGGTATGATCAAACTGCGAAATAGAGAGTGGTAGTCGAGGGTGTTTTGAAGTTTTCCTTATCTTCGTCAACGTTTCCGCGCAGAAGATTCAAGGCAGTAGACATACCAAGCACGGCCCTGAAAGGAGCTCCAGATTTTTGCAATGTCTACGTGATATCCAAAGGAAAAATCCAATCCATGCGATCGGCCTCACGTCCGGCTCCTGCTTTATCGCCTCTGCAAGCTCAACTACCAAAAAAAAGCAGTAGTGTTCCGGATTTACCTGAACACCATAGCCCGCAAGCTTCGATTAAGAAAGGTTGGTTTCTTCTCTGAAACATAAGCTTCTGTCTGCAATGAGTGTTTGATAACTCCAACTAAAAAGATTCAATTTATCAGCGGCTCCACCACTTGAAGCACCGCGAAAATCTCCGGATGAGTCCGAGTTCGTCAGGTAAAGGGAAAGTTTGGGAATTTTTGCTTCTTCTTTTAGCTCGTCTGTTTGATGCCATGAAATCAATCGACTGTAACAATCGATGGTTCAAAGCAGGTCGCCATTTACTCGGGAAAGATACATGGGAAGATCATATGGGGACACTTCGCAATCAGATTCCAATGAATCCCACGTTTCATCTGGAAGGGAAAGTATAGATCGGCTCTTCTCTTCATTTTACAATAATCTCGAGTCTGGAAAACCATCACCGCTGCCTATTTCGAGGAGCAGAACAGAAGGGGAATTGGACATTAATCGTAGCTTCGAGTCGCTCCAGTTAGGGAGGAGGTCGGTGGAAATGAACACACCTTCAGAATTTTCTTCCGTCTCGCAGGATAGCGAGAGATTGTCGACCGCTACACAGGCTAAGGTAAGGGCGGGGCTGTCTTGCCATTTTAGATTGCCATGAAAATATTGATATCTCCATGAAATGATTTCAAAACTTGCAGGAAGATGTTGAGAACGAGATGCGAAGGCTGAAGCTGGAGCTGAAGCAAACTATGGAAATGTATAGCACGGCCTGCAAGGAAGCCCTTTCGGCAACAAAAAAGGTACGATTCTGAGCGTAAAAGGTTTTACTGGTGAGTTCTTTTGTCACTCACCTGAATTGCGCTTCAGGCAAAAGAGCTGCAACGCTGGAAAGTGGAAGAAGAACGGAAATTCGAAGAGGCACGGCTGGCTGAGGAAGCTGCATTGGCCATTGTAGAGCAGGAAAAGGCCAAGTCCAGAGCTGCCATTGAAGCTGCTCAAGCAGCCAAAAGGATTGCGGAGTTGGAAGCAGAGAAAAGAATTCAAGCAGAAAGAAAAGCTCTGAAAGAAGCAGAAGAGAAGAAGAAAGCATTCGATGCTCTGGCACAGACCGACTTGAGGTATAGGAGGTACTCCATTGATGAAATCGAGGCTGCAACGGCATTCTTCTCAGAGTCTCTCAAGATCGGAGAAGGAGGTTATGGGCCTGTCTATAAGTGTGTCCTCGATCACACATCAGTGGCCGTTAAAGTTCTGCGTCCCGATGCATCTCAAGGAAGATCACAGTTTCAACAAGAGGTAATGCAAGTTTTGATCCTACTTTTCGGTATCTTCAAGGCCCTTCAATGGCTGAAAAATAGTTTGAGATGCATGCAGGTTGAGGTGCTGAGCTGCATTCGTCATCCAAACATGGTTCTCCTTTTGGGAGCCTGTCCAGAATACGGCTGCTTAGTTTACGAGTTCATGGCCAACGGAAGCTTAGAAGACCGACTTTTCCGGCGAGGAAATACACGATCTCTTCCATGGCAGATAAGGTTCAAAATTGCAGCAGAGATAGGCACTGGCCTACTCTTCCTCCATCAGACCAAGCCAGAACCACTAGTCCACCGTGACCTCAAACCAGCAAACATCCTTCTGGACCGAAACTATGTGAGTAAGATTAGCGATGTTGGCTTGGCTCGACTAGTTCCATCCTCCGTCACAGATAATGTCACCCAATATCGCATGACATCAACTGCCGGAACGTTCTGTTACATCGATCCAGAGTATCAACAAACAGGCATGCTCGGTGTAAAGTCCGATATATATTCTCTCGGCATCATGTTTCTACAAATGATCACGGCTAAACCCCCAATGGGATTGACCCATATTGTTGAGAGGGCAATCGAGAAGGACACATTTGTCAACATACTAGACCGCACCGTGCCTGACTGGCCTGTCGAAGAGGCCTTATCCTTTGCCAAGATGGCGCTCAACTGTGCAGAGCTTAGGCGAAAAGACAGACCGGATCTTGGAAAGGCCATCCTGCCTGAACTTAACCGGTTGAGATTATTAGCCGAAGAAGCTATGCAACCTATGCCAATGGGCAGAGATGCCAGCCCCTCCCCCAACCATAGCCAAGTTTCTGTGCAGCTAGTAAGTTCCATAATTTGCTCAAAACAATCTCCCTAAAACTCACTTGGATAAGTGAACTAAGCAAGAATGGTCTTTGATGCTGCAGGAGACCACGTTCGATCATCTGCCACCGCTGTCAGGCGAGAGCTGGAGAAATCCGTCCACTACCCTCTAGCCTCTCTTGACCCAAAACATGACATGAGAAAGAAAATCAACCATATCCATATGTAAGATAGAATAGAAGACATTAGTGAATTCTTGTCGTAGCTTTCAACTATATACACTGTATTTAACAAAAAACACAGAATAAAACATGAACAATGGGTGAAGAAATGTAATTGTCTTCTTCTAACACATGCATAGTGGTCATAAAGAAGAAGCCTTTTGTGAATTATATTGATATATTATGCTCATTGTTATTTAATTGATAAGAATTGTTCATTACAAAGTCAATTTGTGGGTAATTAAAACAACAGAGAAATTAACAAAACAATCACTAAACTATGGATCAATGACAAGTCAATTACTAAACAATTTTCGCTAACAAATAAAACACTCAACTATGTTAAATGAACGACGCAAACATTGTCATTAACCTGTTGAAAGAAACGTTAAAATTAAGGAGACTTTTCAAAATGGAATATTTTCAATTAACATGTTCAATCAAAATCAATTTTTGTATCAAGATTGAAGATTTTCAATTAACTATTTGTTGAAAAATCAATGTACTCTAAGTCAAATATGTTTCCGATCCACTGAAGAAACTCGTCAGAAAATACATTGTTTGCTACACTGAATAACGACAAAGAATTTAGCAAATAAAGCGTGAAGAGTATTTTCCACTTTGGAAAGAATAGTTTCCATCTTTCCATAGAAAGTAATCTTTCCTGAATCCTATTCTAATGCCTCACTTTCCATAATAGAAAAACAATATTCCAAAACATTTTTTTAATGAAAAACGTAACAACAATATTTGCTCCGTTCATTTCTCATGATTAAATATTTTATTTATTGGTTAATTTTCTTTCAACGTATATAAACAATCAATAACTTTATAGTACCACAAACAATTAAATAAATTTCGTAGTATAGAGCATGTAGGATTTTAAATGCTACTCAAACATTAAATAACTTATCAAATAAATTAATTGAATATAACTATAATAGTTTACGAGAGTACATACAACAAAACTGTGATCAATGAGATGAAGATGTCCCCCCTAGAATCTGCTGTCAAAAAGAATGGGAGCTGACGAATGCTGTTGAATGGAAAGCTGCATCTACAAGGCTTCAATGGATTCTTCCTCCTGCTTCTTCTTGTTCTTGGGTCGGCCACATCGTTTGACGTCTTTACCCGACAGAAGTTCCAAAGCTTTCTCTAACCTAATCTCACTAGGCTTCAGATTCTGCCAAAATGAAATGAATGACATAAGGGCGGACTATAAAATTAGATCTGAAAACAAGTAGAAGAAGAAACAAACCTTTGGCACGGGAGCTATCGTCCCTCTGTGTCTGATCAAAAACCCAAGCTTCGCAACCTTCACCACAACAGGCTGTCCATCCTTTGGGTGGTTGCCCTGAAATTAGTCGACATAAATTAGAACCATTATGGTAGGTTAGAAGATTAATAAATGAAAGTTAGTTAGTTGAGAGGAGTTATAAGTCAAGTAATATGAACTACACTTTTATTGAAGAAACTTTCACACTCACACACACTTTCAGGCTTTCGAGACCTTGGAATCTCCCTACAAAATACTCCCAAAATACTCCATATCCCCCTCCCCAACTACACCAAATTTTTATATAATAGACTTGGCTTATAACTACTTTCAACTAACTAACTTCTCTTTATCAATCTTCTAACCTATCATTTATTACCAAGTACAAATCAGCCTAGCCCCAATTTCCAGAGATTGACAGACGTACCAGAGTCACCGGGTAGCGTAGTAACTCCATGGCATCTTCGAGCTTAACAGAGTCAACATCCTTTATCTGGGAAAATAATCTCTACATCAACGTCTAGGAGTGTAAGAGAATCAACTGAATGCATGGTATGAGCAGAAAATTCAGAAGTATAGAAAAAAGAAATATAATTATGAAGCGTTAGTGGTATGATTAGCCTTTCATACATGCATCTATAAATACAAACAAATGGAGCCATAACTAACGCATGGAACAGCTAAAAGGCATCGGTAACAAAGCAGGGACCCAAAGATTACTGTATTTTTGCAACAGCAATAGAACAGTGTTCGAAAAGCACTATGCCCACGTGCATTTATGTATGGGAAAAACACCTCCGCCAAAGTGGAAACAAAAAGATTCTAATTCTTCAATGGATGGAATGGAAACCACAAATAATAGACTGACTAACAACCCGAACAATAACTGCGCATGAAATTGAGGTTTACTTGTGTTAAAGACAGTTGTGTGTTTTCATACATGGGAAAGGGATGCTCTTTTAGGCAAGTATCCTTTTCTGTCTTCACCAAGCTGTACGTAAGATCCGTAAGGGCCACTCTTCAAAAGAATCTGATGGAAAAAAAATCATTTCTTGTCAGTCCTAAAAATTAAAAAGCAAAAGATTACTCAAGCAACCTTTTGACATCTAAGTCAAGTAATGCCAATATCAAGAATAAAAGTATACCTTTTCATTGGAACCTGGATGAAGACCCAGTAGTTTTGGTTCTTCAACGCTGTTGTTAGTTTGAGGTGTAACTTCTTCATCATCATCACCATATAATGTCTTCGCAATGTACCTGCTTGCAGCAACTAGAACTATCATATTTGTTTCTTGTAAGAAATACAATTTGACTTGTGAAAATCCAAGAAAATATGAATGTATTAACATACTGTAAGCTGTATGGAACAATTTTCTCTCTTCCATCAACAAGACAAACTTTTGCAAACGCCACAAAAACTATGGAAGCTACATGTCAGATTTTAAAATAGTTCTATACTCACTTGCACCTTGGATGTTGGTCACAACCTATGAAATAACCAGCCCCAAATCGACTTACTTTGAAAATTAAAGTGCCCTCCATACAACTGCATAACATTCAGAATTCGTGAAAATAAGAAATTGACTTAAAAAGAGAAAAATGAGTAAATTAGAAGATGTCATCAGATAGCGATAGAATCTACATAAACAATTAATCAAAATAATGGGTATGAACATGGGAAAAGCCATTTAAGAAAACATTGTCATGGAAAATAGTCGAAATAATATGTTGGCCTCATAGTCTCCTAGTACTATGAAAAAACAATAAACATTGTCAAATTAAACATTGTTAAATGATTACCAATAACAAAAGTTTAAGTTATTGAATTTAATTTATTATTCATATCATCCCTCAACAAATTTTATTGAAGCTCCCTCTTAAAGCATGCATCCCATATACTCGATCCAGTCAAGCACGAAAAGATCCACTGACTAAGAATTGGTTATTATTCATCTCCAAAGTGCTCAAGGTCATTTAGCTTTCCTACATCTTCGAGAAAGAATGCAAGCATAAAAGCCATCCAATCATGAAGACGCCTCACATGGTTAGAAGGAAGATCACAGTCAATTCACAAGCTGGATTTTAAATAAACTAGGTTCTTTACTACATACCTGGGGCACGTCCTACATATATCGGGAAGAAAAGAAAACAAAAAATTTCCAAATTTTTTTTCCAACATCTTTTCCACCTGGAAAAATATTAGCCAACCATGGTACTCAGAATTTTCTCTACAAAGAAAAAAAAAATGAAAACAATGAACGGCATGATTAATCAATATTTTCTAAATTACCCATTACCTGATGAATATGAACACCACTAGCTTGATCACAGTAAGAGCTGAATCGAGTCCAATAATCTTTGAGGAGGCCTTTCCACTCGGTTAAGCCGGCAGAAACATTATCCAGCTGAAACAAGAAAAGAGCCGTGAATAAGTCAATAAACCAACGAAAGTATTGGTAGGATCCACAATCCATCTGAAGACAAGCATTCGAAAATAACTAGCAATAAGAGGGAAAAGCCTATTATTTTATTCATTTCAAAGAAGGTCAACCAGAGTAGAGGCCATATGTTGAATACTTGAGTAACAATTTAACAGCAAATCTTCGAAAAGACTGGATAAATTTACCTCAGTCTCCATATCAGCAGTGAAACTATAATCAGTAACCTCCGAAAAATGGTGACAAAGAAATGCGGACACCTGAACAGAAACATAAACACTAAATAAAACAGTTCATATCAAACTTCAAACTAAGAACAGTCGTTAAATAGTATGCAAAAATAGATAGCACAACTCTGAATGAAAACAGTTATTAGGAACACAGCGTGACTTAATAAAAGTCAGCACAACTGGGAACAATGCTTAAATCAAAATTGACACTTCCAAGATAGTAACAAACCAGAGAAAAAAGAAGATTGAAATAGGTCATAATTTTTGTACATTCTTTGGTTAATGAATTTAGTTTCTTATGCAAAAAAAAAAAAAAAAAAAAGAAATAGGTCATAATTAGGACAAAATTTTGCTAACACTCGTGACCGAGGTTTATGCTCGTAAATTTCTTATCAGGCAACTGTTAAATCAAAATAGTATAAAATTAGATATTAAGGCCATTCAATCTATTTTTTAATACCATTCACAAGGTATTCCCTAATATGATTTCTATACCTATGATATTTCCTAAGTAATCACTAGCTCAATGGAAATATTCTGTTGTGGTTTTCGTTGATTTTTATTGTTCTTTTGTGAATTAATATGATTAAATTATAGGAGAAAATTTAAAAATTTCTCTTGGTTAGCATAAAATTGAAGAAGAATTAAATTGCATCTTGCATCTATTACTCAATTTTGAGTGACCGAAGTTGAATTAACTGATTCCTCGCTCCAACTCGGACAGCTAATACTTTCAATGTTATTGCCATGACTAAGAAAGGATCGAGCTAAAGTGCCAAAAACACTGACACGATTAAAATTTCAAAAATTAATGTCCAAGTGTTAAACTGAAACTAATGATGATAATAATAATGGCAGTAATCTAGTGTTGGAAGTTCAACTAGATTATCAATACATTAGCCACGAAATAGAGGCCATTGATAAAATTAGTATTGAACAGATGTAATATGCTCTCAGTTAACAATATTTTTAAAATCAGTGATAAAGATTTCTGTACAAAGAACAAGAAAGGTCATCAGACACTATGAATTTATATAGAACAAGATAATATAAAATAAACTTAACAATTTTAAACATGAGTTTGGTAGACATAATATTACAAAACATACCATCCGCCCACGAAATTCTGGATAGAGCACTCGGTTTTTCACTGTCACGTAGTTTCTGTCCTGATCAACAAATAATCAATTGCTAAAACTTAAAAGACATCAAATACAACATTTTATTACTCACAAACCCACCAAATGTCACCATAAGTACAATTTTTTACATGTAGGATAAAAAGACAAACCACTAAACCCAATTATGTTATCACTAATGTTTTTGAAGATTAGTTAGATCTCTCAAAATTTATTAGATTATTTATTAAATATATTCCAGGAGACTTGTTTGCAAAGTACCATGCAACTTTGAAAAGAAAGACAACACTTGTGGGTTTTGTGTTACTATTTCAAAAAATCAATGCTGCTTAAATTTGAATCTCTCTATTCTCTAGAGAATGAAATGTATACAATTTTATCTGAAGCTACTCCATTTTGATAAATACAGAATTATTAATTTAACCTTTTGCGTAGATTATTTACCTGTAATACTTTTAATGTAATAGCATAAGTCGAAGGTCTTCCAATTCCTAGCTCCTCCAGCTTCTTAACCTGCTTCGTTGAAAATCAGCATAATTAGATTTGTATTGAAATTGAAAAACTGGAGTCAAATAATAATAATATTTACCCTTATTTATGCCCATTGGTCACTTAAAATTATGCAAGTTTTACAGTGTGAAACCTAGTATTATACATTTAGATGCCGCTTATTTAACAAGACACAGATGTGATGTTAACCCAATAAATTGTTGCAGTATTGGACAATTAAGTGAGGACCATCATCACAATCAAACAATTCAACTGCATTAGAAAGTCATAGGTTAATTAGCATAATGTAACTTAAATGCAGGCTTAGGAAGCCTGAATTCAGTAATTATTTATAAACATAGCAAGGCCATGATAATTTTGTACGGTAAATTACCAGGGTTCCCTCAGAGTAGCGTGAAGGTGGCTGAGTAAAGTGTTGATTGAGCTCCATTTCACTAAGACTCATTTGATCCCCTACCTACAAATTATTTTGTCAACAAAGGCAAAATAGGATGCACTTTTGCAATGTCACAACTCAGATAAAATGAAAAGGTAAATATATTTTCTCCTTGCCCATTAATAGTCAACAATCCTTTGTCTTGAAAGATGTTAGGAAGGGGAATCCCATCAGCCCCACCCGAACTAACGAAAGACTAAGGAAAGGAGTTCAAAACATTGAATCTTTTGCTCCTAGATGTTCAGTAGGATTGCCTATACCCAGATCTACTGGAACCAGATAAGCAACTACCTGCAATGAACTGAGAACTTCAAAAGCTTCTTCACGTCCGTTCACTTCATTTTCTTTATTTCCTTTAACTTTGGCTTCTGAATCCTGAAAGTTCCAAAAATAAATTTTATTCGGAAGAGAGGAATTTCATTTTGAAACATTCAATAAAGTTCCAAACATAAGATATTCGATATATATATATATATGTGGTTTGAATAAAAAAAAGTTAAGGTACTTTTTCTAGTAATCATTACTACAATAGGATCCCAAACCCTTTCACATGTCCATAGAGCTCCAAAAGGCAACCCAAGATTGGTAGGCAGAAGATCTATGGTAGAATCCCAAGTCTGACGATCCTTTAAGTTTTCCTAAGATTTACACATTATAATATATATGTTGTTTTTCGAAACAAAGAAGTAGCACTTTACAAGATAATCCAAACTTTTATCTTTAAGAAAAATGCATGATTTGTTATATGGTTATGGTGATTTCCTCGCAAAGAGAACTCCTCACATTAGGAAAATGTATGGAATTCTACCTTTTGGCAGGGAAACCAACTCCTTCACTAGAAAAAACTAGAGATTATCGATCCTTGTCTAAATGGAATTTTTGGCTATCAAGGAACCTTACGATTTTTTACTAACTGTCTGTTTATGATTTTGTTGTACATGATACACCTAAACGGTTTTCGACTTCTAATATTTTTAGGCTTTCTCCCATCATTTTTATTTTCTTATTGGAAAACTCCAACAAAGCATAAACTCCTTCCTTTCAAGATCTCTCCTCCTTCCTTATGAATTTTTATTGTTTG
Source organism: Begonia loranthoides (assembly GCA_022433065.1). Classification (NCBI taxonomy): domain Eukaryota; kingdom Viridiplantae; phylum Streptophyta; class Magnoliopsida; order Cucurbitales; family Begoniaceae; genus Begonia; species Begonia loranthoides. The sequence goes on from CM039468.1 coordinate 56,902,116, forward strand.
TTATCACAAAATTTTGGTTATTATCAAAAACCAATAATAGGTTCACCTGACACAGATAGCAGATGTTTCTTGGAAATCATATATCTAAATTGGAATGACAAGATTGACATAATAGGAATGTAAATATGCTTGTTAGAAAATTGTTAACAGCATTAGCATCATTAGAATGAAAGGTACACGAGCAAATTACCAAACACAAAACAATTTATGAAAGATTTTACATGATTAAGGTCTATATGCCATGCCTTCATCATTGGTTTGTATCCATGATCATCAAGGTTGAAAATGCTGTACCTCAAAAACTGCCTGATATCCAAGAAACTGAACTCTTGAGGATGCAGATCTGAAAATTATAGAACTACCAGCACTTCCAAAATCGACTTGTATCTGAAAAGTGAAAGTATTAGCAAGATTTAAGGAATTTCATGAATACATTAATATATACCCCTAAAAAGTGATTGTCAGCTCCTACAAATTAGTAGCATGCACAAAGCTTAATTATACATACAAAAATTTTCATCACAAGCAAGATGGAACAAGAACAATATGAATGTACATTCAGACCTGTTCAATGGTACAAGGTTCCATTTGGCATGCCATTGTCTGACGCCAAATAAGAGAATATAATTTGTGGGAGTCTTCATCAAGAACCCCAACAAGCGTTGCTAGGAGCAAAAAGGATAAAAAAAGAAAATGTTACATGGCTGCACAATGTAAAATGTAAAATGTAAAATGTCAAGCTACTATCAAAAAAGAAGAAAACAAGAATGCAATCATATAAATCTGAGCCAAGAAAAAAGCTTTAGTTACATGGTATCCTTCTCATATCAGTGGGTCTAATTGCTTCATGGGCCTCTTGAGCATTCTTGACCTTCTTAAAGTATTTGCGAGGACCCTCCATGGCAAAATTAGCCCCATACCTGCATGTATAGGTCTTCTCTTAAAAAATAGAATATTAAAAAGTTAAAATAGGAACCTGCCAGAAAAATATCTCCTAGAGGGAATTGGGAATGTCTCTCCAATTGACCAAATACTAAACAATGAAAGTCCTTCAATGTTAAAAGCTCTATCACCCACAGAAAAAGCAACAAAAAAACACAAAACAATTGAGAACAAAATTGCAAGCATAGCATCATAGAGAATATGTAATGTGCAACAAGCATGAATCTTTTCCTAAAATTGTCATTGGTGAAGGACAAAAGCAGAAAATAAGCATTTGATTGTAAATTTCTCACTTATCGATAAATTGAAGGATGTTTTGCTTTTAGTTTCAAATGATCAGTGCTACGCATATGTTTTGAGACTGCAAATTCTGGTTTTACTTCTCCAAGAAAAAATAATTGTATCGTCCAATCCATTGGGTGTTGACTAAACTTTTGAATTTATGAATGAAAACAAACATCTAACCGCAACATTAAACCGCAGCCATTGGCATTTTCTAGTAAACAATCAAATTTTAAGGATATCAAATGATTGGGGAATATGCATGCACTCTCATTGAGTTTTGATATAAAATGATAAAGAATTAAAAGGCTATAAAAAATAAGATTCTCACGGGAAAACATCTGAACAAAAATATACTGATAACATTTAAATTAATCATCTAAAATAATAAATAGTGGAATAATAAAATAAAACGAAAACAGAAAAAGATTATGGCTTAAATGGCCAATAGAATGTAAAAAAGAATAACGAAATAGAAAACAGAATTTTATATGACATCAAGATAATTGGAGAGAGATTCAAGAATAAGATCCTTGCAGAAAGAGCTTTCTACACATAATGTTCTAACCCAGGAAAACCATTTCAGTCAGAAGAAAACCAATGAACACGACAAAAAATGTGTAGACATAGGCATCAAACGATCTCACCTTTGAGTAACCATGGATCGAATGTCCCTGACAGCTTCATCAGAAATCTGAAGTAAATTATTGAAATTATTTAAAGCGAACAAGAATTATAGACCTTAACTAACAATAAGATAATATACAGAAAAACCACTTCGCAACAACATTTTTTTTATTGGGGAAGAATTCAATAGGGGATGTTTTCTTGTATAAGCTCCTTGCTTGATGAGCTTTTATTTCATTTTTAGCTTATTCTTTTTGTAAGACCTTTTCTATTAATCTACATATTTTACCAACCAACAAAAAAAAGATAATTTATAGCATAAATATTTTTAATTCTTCCTGCATGGTCTAATTACCATCTAAAGGAAAGATTTCTAATACAAACTCTCGCTCCACATAAGTTTGACTAAGTTATCTTCTTTCGCATAGAATCCTTTGTAATTCTTGTGCCCGATTGAATTCCAGAGAGCTAACCAAATTTAAGATCTAATATACATTATATTTAAAAAAAAAAAACAATACTACCCCACACTTCCTAAGCAATTTATCCTCAAAGTGTTGGTAAAAATAAAATACAAGACGAAATGGAAATAAAGAAAGTAATCCTTGCTACTAAATATCCAATACAACTTTTACTTTCACAGCCTACCAACGTTTTCTAAGCATTAAACCATTTATATGAACAGGATAAATTACATACATGTGAAGGATATTTTTGACGCACTAATATGCCACATCATCCATCTTTATTAAAGGGTTAGTATCCAACATCATGGATGAAGTTAAAAAGATCAAAACGAATTGCCCATCTCAGTTTTCAACAGTAAGAACAGAAATATTGATTCAAAATTAACTGGGAATTAACTATGCCAAAACAGAAAAAATCTAAGAAAAACGCTTTAAGAAGATGTGCATGATCCAAAAACTAATTAAAGACAAAAGCTGCCCCTGATATTGAATCAGACTCACTGCATCATGCAGGCTTCTCTAGCTGAAAAATTGAGACCATCATATGGCTTAACAAGAGACAAACACAAATATCTATATATATATAGACAAAGAAACTTTACCAATAAAAAAGACAACAGGCAAAACAATTTAGCGACAGCTAAGGACTAAAAGGTGTGTGATAACGATGTAGAAGGGAAACTTGGCTCAGATCATTTACTTTCTTGTTCATGTTATCCATTGATGCTTACACCTTTAAAATGATAAAAGAGCTCCAATATTCTTTAAAATACAAAATTACAAAGCCCCTTATAGACAAGTAAGCAAGGGAGTACAACCATGGATATACCCCTTTTATAGCAATAATGTAAAACCACATCGATTTCAGACAGCTGTAATGGATACTAAAGTCACTGACACAACAAGAACATAGCAACTAGTAAAGATATCACAAATTAATGTCAATTACATAAATTAGAATACTCTCAAGATTCTAAAGTAAAGTAATTAATCTTTCTGCTTAAACTCGGTATCAGACTTCAGTCTAACATAAATTGAAGTTAAAAAAACACAAGCATACATCTTGAAAACAAAAAGCTTGCGCGGTTAAAAAGAGACAAGGACGTTCTAATATGTAAATGGTCAACTGTCCTAAGTAAATCTGCCGATCAGAGGAATTATATGGAGGATAACCCAAAGAATTCTCGTGCTTTTTGTCAACTAAAACAAGCTTGCATCCGAAAGATGCATCACCAGAAAATGTGGAAATTAATATATAGAGAAGAACCCACCATTAACCATTAGAGAACAACATAAACAAGATCAAGCAGAGAAATTAGAGAATCCATCCAGCTAAAGTGATACCTACGTGCAATCCATCTGTTCTGGTATAAGTTATCAAACCCACAGCACTACCATCAGGTAATTGGACCCCTTCGTAAAGTTTCTGGGCAAGCTGCATTAAAACTTAATATTAGGAAGAGAAAAGTGAAATAAAAAATTTAAAACAAGAAAATATAATACATGATAAATTAAAGATCCACATGGTCTTAGAATTCAAAGTTATAATTACCCTCATTGTATATGATGCAGAAAAATGTAACGTATTAGCTGCATCCTGCTGAAGTGTTGATGTTATAAATGGTGTGGGAGGATTTTTACGCATCTTGCTCTTTTTAGAACTAACAACCTGAAAATTTTCCGAGTGAATTTTATGTTCAATATTCTTTGCCTCCACAGAAGAACTGATGGAAAACTGATTCAACTTTGCATGATTAAAATGGGTCAAGTGTGCAGAGACAGATAGCCCGTGCACTGCAGAACCAGGAATTTTCTCATTCAACTTGACCATAATTGTCCAATACTCTTGTGGTTGAAATTCGTCAATCTCTGTTTCTCTATCACATATAAGAGAAAGAGCAGCAGATTGGACCCGACCAGCTGATTGGCAACCTGGTAGTTTTCTCCACAGCAATGGAGAAATGTTAAATCCAATCAAATAATCTAATGCGCGACGGGCAAGGTAAGCATCAACCAAATTGACATCAATTTTTCTCGGAGATACCAAAGCACTCTTGATAGATGTCTCGGTTATTTCATGAAAAACAACCCTGGATACATTAACCCCTTCATGCAAAGCATCTTGTTGCTGCAGCATCTCAATAATGTGCCAAGCAATGGCCTCTCCTTCACGATCGGGATCAGAGGCAAGGATAAGATTTTCAGCTCTGAGAGATGACATAGAAAGATTAATGAAATGAATGTGGGATCAATAAATACAAAGGAGGAGTTGAGACAAACATCTGAAAAATAAAGAATACAGCCCACCCCAAATTAATAGATTTCACATAAGTTAAAATATTTAGATCGGTAGCATCAAATGACTCAGTTCCCACCAAATGAATGGATATTGCTCCTAGATTATACTTTTTGTGTTTCTTTATTGAGAGAATTTTTTTTACTCCCTCTTTATGCATGTATTTATTAATACATGTTTTCTAATAATAAAAAATGAATTTCAGACAAGAAATCATACCCACTCAATGAAACCTTAATGCTCTTGAGATGGGTCCATGCAGTTGACGGAACCTCCCAAACCATACTAAAATCATCATCGGGCCGTACAGATCCTGACCTTGCAGCCAAATCCCTTACATGACCATGGCTAGGCAAGACTTCATACATATCACCAAGATATTTTTGAATAACATTTGCTTTTGTAACTGACTCCACCACCACAACAGATTTTCCGGTAGGAGGATATAGCTGCTTCATCATCGTCTTCTGTCCCTTAGGTTTCAACCTTCCTTTTGCTCCTTGTGCTTGTTTCTGTGATGACTCATTAGCAGCTTCTACAGATTTTCCTTTAGGGCCAGGGTTTGCTTTTTTCTTATTTGATTGAGGTTTTGTTGATGCATAGCCAGTAACCTTTTCCAAAGTTACCTCCCCAGCTAAATTCTTCTGAAAAACTGTACTGTTAGTTAAAATAATGCAATGAGATTAATTTAGATAAATTTTCAATTTTTCCACAAATCATCTTATACTACCTTTTTCGTGGATTCTTCATTATGACCATTGTTCCTTATAATGGAGCTTCCGGCTTCAATATCCCTGGAACTTTTTAAAGCATCAACTTCAGCTGCTACATCTATGGAAGATTTTTCTTCCTTGCTTTTCTTGCTCCTTAACTTTTTTTTCTTACTGACTTTAGAACCTTTAATAGAGCTAGATGGTACCATTTCAGAATTCTGCTCCACAGGTCCACCTAGAAGTTTACCTGACATCCTCGCATCAACTTCTGAGGAGGCCATGGTGTTAGACGAAGAAGAGCTCTTATTACTGAAAGCAGTAACTGTCTTTGCCTTCTTCCAACTCTTTTTAAATCCTTTAAATGGTACGTTGCTCGATCCACTTCTTACATCATTTACGTTCTTGGCACTAATTTTATTTGCAACCCCAGTATCATGGGAGAGAAACCTCTTTGCAAAAAATCCATAATTCAGAAAGCTAAAATCAATTTTATTGTTCAAAGATCCTCGACTGGTAACATTTAAAGACGCCCCAGAATCAAGAAAATTATATTTTAAGCGGGATGGATTAACCGAAAAAGGCTTAGGGCCATCGCCAAGACCCTTGAGACCATGGTAACATCGTCCAAATTCTGGACGGCCTTTCTTGATCACAAAAGCAACTCTGCCTTTTCTAAAACTCACATAAGATGTTTCAGTCCAACTACTAGCAGGGTTAATGGATAAACTTGGTACAAAATTTCCTGGGAAATTCTGAAGTGACCTGCACTGCAACTGCAACACCAACGCCACAGGGTAAACATAACCATTGTGAGTGAAAATAATAATGCATAAGGAAACCATCACAAAAGTAAAAGAGAAAAATAAAAAACAATTTCTCTCCCGAGCAGCAATCTTCATAATATTTTAGTACGAGGTCAAATGAACTACTCAAACTCAAATGTATTATTTCCGTATGAGCCTCATTTAAGTACCATACTTTGCTTATCATAGACACTCAGTGGTTGTCGATAAACATTCAGCAATATATAGTTCAGAATAAACAACACCTTTACATGAAATACAAAGGGATGAAACAAAATAACCTCTTTTTGACAGAAAACAAAAATAAAATTTTACCACTTAAAGCACCCGAATACTCAGAAAATTTAAAATTTACAGTAGCATGAGACATGAAAAACAATAAGCATACATCTGAAAATGGTTTACATGGAAAAAAATCAAAAATAAAAAATTGGAACCTTGGCCATGAAGTGATCGGGGAGAAGAAAGGAACAAGCAGAAGAAGTAGACGAGAAGTGAGTAGATGCCAAGAACAGTCGCCTCTGAAACTGAATCATTGCCCTAACAGTTTCACGATTCTAACATCGTTACTTTTATCTTTGTGTTTCCGGACGTTGGGTTTCAGGTGGGAACAGAAAGAAACTAGAGAGAGAGAGAGAGAGAGAGATGGTGGGAATTTGAGGGTTTAACGGTGAGGGTTTTGGTGAGACGCTATTTCTCTGCAGTGTGTACTCGCTACTCAGATTCTAGTAAGTGGGGTTAATCTATGAATACTTAAATCAGTAAGGATCTTTCTCTAAATACAAATAGTTTATTTTCATTATGGTATATATCAATATAACTCCTAAAATATGAGGTCTACATTTAATTTCAAATTTTGAATTCTAACACTTTAATATTTGAGGCATTACTAGCTGTTACCCTAAACTTCAAATTTTGATTCTGACACCTTAATATTTAAGACGTTACCAACTGACACTCTGTTTATTGCTTCATCTATTAAACTATTTGTGTAAGTTGCACGTGGAATGAAATAAACGCAGCTGGTATTCGCACACTGTATATCATTCGTCTGTGAAAAGTGTTAATTTATGTGTTATAAATATCTGCGTCTCATGTCTGGATATTCGTTTCTCATATCTGCATCTCAATGTATAGTTGTCCGCAAATAAAAATTGCTCTCTAGTCCGGACAACCACGACACAACATTTTCTCAGGTCTAGGCGTCCGCATGTTGAAACATCACTCTAGACTGGACGATCGCGAATCGTTTAACGGATGGTGTAATAAAGGGAGTATCAGTTAGTAACACCTCAAACATTGAAGTGTCATGATTCAAATTTGAAGTTTAGGATATCTCGCCTTAAATATTGAAATGTCAAAATTCAAAACTTGAAGTTGAAGATATCAATTAAAGAGGTCTTCATACTTCAAGGGTCATATCGATAATTACCATTTTCTTTATATCTCATATTAGTTAGTATTTTTTTATTTTTAATTTATATCTCATATCAATTAAAATAGCTGACTACGTTAAGTAGAAGTTACTCTTAATCTTCTAATCTTATATCGAGACATAAAAGTTGCTTCTAACATGTCCATACCGGATCGAACACCTACTTGTTTTTTATTCAAGTTGGTTTTGTAGCGACTGATTTGTCCTCCTACTTATCGAGACTTGGTATTTGCCCCAACGAACCAATACATGTCGCATTCTTGGATGCCATCCATTTTTCGGAACTAGTAAATTTGGCAAGTAATTACACATTCCTTAATAATTATAGCTAATTAATATCGTGACTAAAATTTTGAAAACAAATGGATAGCGATCAGCCTGCAAATCTGCCTAGAGGTCCATATGTCCGACCTCGAACCATCCCAAAAGGGGTGGACAAGCCGGACCTGGACCTCGGTACAAGCCAAGGCTCGACAGGCCTTGCAACGGGCTAGCACGATCCATTAACGAGGTTGACTTAAACGCCATCCATTTTAAAGCCGAGTTGATCCAACGAATGAGTTGTTAATGCCCCTAATCGACCTACACCATTTATGGGTCACACACTAGCTATAAAGGTCATAGGAAACAGAAAACAGAGCAGGGTTTGGTCGGTTGATCCAAGATGAATCAATAAACTGGGCGTAAAAGAAAGAGCAGGAGGAACGTGAGTTCATCTTCTCTCCTTAGCATTTGTTTGTACTAAATCACATGTATTTGTTGCGTGATTCTTGAGTATTAATTGTAATTCGTAGCTGAATTATTGAATGTTGATCAAATTATTCACGTGATTCAAGCTTTTTGTGCTTCCCTTGATGTGTTTAAAAGTCTATTTTGTCACGCTTCAAGATGCTTAAAAGCCATAATGAAACTCTATTAGATGATAAATCTATGATTAATATAACGTTAATTATTTTATAAATTATTATTTTTTGAGTATTTCTTAATGAATGCAGGAACTCTCTCTACAAATAGAGAGTTCCTCAAGTGTACTTGGCATCCAAAATTAAAGAAAAAGAATGAGAAGAGAAGAGGGGACAATAAAATAGTGAGGGTCATTTTTTAGAGAGAAAAAAGAAAGAGTGGAGAAAAAATAGGTCACGTGCGTTTTATGCACGTTATGAAATATAAAAGTGGTTATTTTCTCTTTATGAATATTCAGCTTCTAGAAAAATATTGTAAATCCTATTTTTCATAGGGAGATTTTTATCGACTTGGTCGCTGTTGTTTTTTTTTCTCGATTTGAGTTTCTATATAAAAAATTATTGGTGTCTATTTTCACTATTTTTTTCTCTTACTTCTTGACTGCTAAATTATATCAATGCAGAAAAAATTTCTTGATAGTTTTTAGATCGCATCTGCTATAGTTTTTCATATCGGTTAGTGATATAATTGTATTGTGTAATTAAGATTGTCTAAAGATACTGAATTTTAAGTAGGACCATTTGTGACCCCTCTAATCTTTTCTAGAAACTTATTTAGAAAGGTAATTATGTCTAAAGAGATTATGAATAGCAGTATTTAGTGATAATTATTTTGATCAATATGTTGTGTGGGCAAAGCAAGACAAAACCTCGTAAAGAAACGAAGGGCAAACGTGGTGTGTGTGAGGGGAGGGGGACAAAGATTGAAGAGGCATAAACCACCATTGTCGTCCATGTCTAATCCTTAAAACACACACACACACATACCATCTTTCGTATACAGTAATTGGGATAAGATCATCCATTTCTCAACCACAAAAGCTTAATATAACTGTTGTTATGCTCGATAATTGATTATTTTTCAAATTTAACGATATTATACGATCAAACTCTCGAGAAATTGAAAAACAATATCAATCGTTATCTGTGACTCCATAGTTATATCATGGATAAATCTTCGGAAATGCGCTTAAGTGATTATTTCTTAGCTTACGTAACAATCAAATTCAAATAAAAAAAAGAATCCCGAGATTTAAACTAAAAAAATTACTAAATTCAGTACGTCAAGATCATATATAATGAGAATATACGACTAAAACATAATATATACAATGAGAATTTTTGTCGTATTGCGAGTTTTTCGACCTAAGTCAAACGGAAGTCATAGATTGCTTGTATTAGGGCAATAAATTTTAGAAAGGTAAAACCCTAGTTAGATTAAGCTATTGCTTATTAATTTTAATCTGTCAACCCCACTCAATTGTTTCTCATTTGTCAATAATGTAAATGTGGGTTAAGCAAGTACACTAGTGTTTTTGATATTATGAAGACATAAATACCACGAGATGAAGTGGGTCACAGCCCAAGTAGGAGAGGAATATTGCAGACTAACTAAATGTTATTTGTAACCATGGAAACAGGAATCATGGAAGGAGAGGGAGTGAAGAACAGTGAAATATTCTTACGCATTACTTTGGGTTTTCTCTTGAATTTGACCACCATGGTTGAATGATCAAGCAATAAACACACGAATGAAGATGAAAAAGTAGTATTAGTTGTTCATCAAGCTCTGTATTAATCATGCAACTAATAATATATGATTGTGGCGACTTGATATTCAAATAATTTGAGCGTTTAGTTGTGGGAACTGGGAAATTAATGCTTGGATTGATCGTGAGCTGGCTCTGGTTGAGGCAATCTATCTTGCCATCTATGAAAATCTATGTGGTATGGAGTTCTTTTTGACAGGTCCGATCTTCACTATTGGATTCTTTGCGGTTTTCATGTGGTAATTTAATACTGCTCTCCCATGGCTGGTTAGCGTCTTCTTCTTCATCCTCTTCTACTTGGTCTGTGTGGGTCGTAGGAAAACCATTGTTTAGAGCTTGCGCCATAACTTAAGGGTGTTTTGTTTGTTTACTTCTGTTCCGACGAATCTCTGATCTTCACTGCAGCACTGCTTCATGATTAAGATGCGCTTTTTGGAGGGTAATTATTGAGCTGTTAAAAGAAGAGTTATGGCTGTTTGGATTTTGTGGCGCCTACCTCCACATGGGTTTAGGAGCTTGCAGCCGCAGATACCTTCCCTCTTAACGTGGCTTCCCATGTTGGCTTTGTAACTTGACTAGAGTTTCTTATACAGAACCTCCTTTACTCTTTCTCTCGCTTTTCCTACCTGCATTGTGTCTAGAGTGGAAAGCCTTCAATCTGGTTTTTCCTATTATTCTTCTTCTGCTTGATTCTATTATGGGTTTTGCTTGTGTTTCCAGTTAGAGATCTGGGTTCTCAGAATTCCCCAGTAATTTCTTCTTTTACTCCGGCAAGTCTGATACACACGCCGTAGAGGAAATGGCTCCGAGGTTGGACTTCTCCGGGTGGTTGGCGAAGGATTCACTGAAAGGGACGCCGGTGGTAGTGACTATGGAGAAACCCAAATTTTCAGTCGTTGAAATCGACGGCCCCGACGCTGCATTCCGGCCGATGGAAAAGAGCCGGGGAAAAAACGCCAAACAAGTGACGTGGGTATTGCTTCTCAAAGCCCATCGAGCAGTCGGTTGTATAGCCTGGCTTGCCACCGTCCTCTGGACATTGCTCGGAACCATTAAAAGGAGGTTGATCTACAGACAAGGTGTGGCTATGGAGAGTGGGAAATTGGAGAAGGGAAAGTTGCTGTTTAGAGTCATACGAGGATTCTTACTAACTTCCTTGGTAGTTCTGTCTTTTGAGGTCGTCGCTCATTACAAAGGTTGGAACTATTTTCGCAATGCAAATCTGCACATCCCACAGGCGTCAGATTTGCAGGAATTTCTTCATTTGGTCTATTTGATTTGGTTAAACTTCAGAGCAAACTATATTGCTCCCCCAATTCAGGCACTCTCTAAATTTTGTGTTGTTCTGTTCCTCATCCAATCTCTGGATCGTATGATTCTTAGCTTGGGCTGCTTCTGGATAAAGTACAAGAAGATTAAGCCAATAATAGAAGACGATCCTTTCAATTCGAATGATGTCGAGGGAGGAGGATTTGGCTACCCAATGGTTCTTGTTCAAATACCAATGTGTAACGAGAAAGAGGTAATCAAATTAAATTATTGCTCAAATCGAGCTTATTGCTGTTTATGTTTACAGTGTTTATTGCGCTTGCTTCATGCAGGTTTACGAGCAATCTATCTCTGCAGCCTGTCAGATGGATTGGCCGAGGGACCGTTTGTTGATTCAAGTTCTTGATGATTCCGGTGACGAAAGTGTCCAATGGCTGATCAACGCAGAGGTTACTAAGTGGAACCAAAAGGGTATCAATATAATCTATCGGCATCGATTAGTAAGAACTGGTTACAAAGCTGGAAATCTCAAGTCTGCAATGAGCTGTGATTATGTCAAAGGCTATGAGTTTGTCGCTATCTTTGATGCTGATTTCCAACCCAATCCAGATTTTCTCAAACTAACAGTGCCCCATTTCAAGGTGGAATGATCAACGAACATTATATTTCTCTGAAATTCTTTGTCGAAGTTTATATTTTTAATGCGTTCGATTTTATCTTCGTATTACAGGACAACCCAGAACTTGGTTTGGTTCAAGCTCGATGGGCGTTCGTCAACAAGGACGAGAACCTGTTGACTCGTCTTCAAAACATCAACCTGTGTTTCCACTTTGAGGTAGAACAGCAAGTTAATGGAGTGTTTCTTAGTTTCTTCGGTTTCAACGGCACTGCTGGAGTTTGGAGAATCAAAGCCCTCGAAGAATCTGGAGGGTGGCTCGAGAGGACGACTGTAGAGGACATGGATATAGCTGTTAGAGCTCATCTCAATGGCTGGAAATTCGTCTTTCTTAATGATGTCAAGGTAACTAAACGATCAGCGCGCTTAAATTTTCAATTTCTCTTTTTTTAATCAGAAAATCTGAACGAAGATTGGCTTTTTGTTTCAGGGGTTTAGATAAAAATTTTGTTTAAATTTTCAGGTAACCTGCGAAGTGCCTGAATCGTACGAAGCTTACCGGAAGCAGCAGCATCGGTGGCACTCCGGTCCGATGCAACTATTTCGACTGTGTCTTCCGGCGATCATAACCTCCAAGGTAATTCTAGTATCCGGCCTTCTTTTAAAAGCTATACGATTTCTTGGTTTCTGCTAAAATCTCATTAAATTTGCAGATATCAGCGTGGAAAAAAGCTAATATGATTCTACTGTTCTTTCTACTGAGGAAGCTAATCCTTCCATTTTATTCCTTCACATTGTTCTGCATAATTCTTCCATTAACGATGTTCGTCCCAGAGGCCGAGCTTCCCGTGTGGGTGGTCTGTTACGTGCCGGTTTTTATGTCTTTTCTCAACATCCTTCCGGCTCCAAAATCGTTTCCTTTCATCGTCCCTTATCTCCTATTCGAAAACACCATGTCAGTCATCAAATTCAACGCCATGGTTTCCGGATTGTTCCAACTGGGCAGCTCGTACGAGTGGGTGGTCACCAAAAAAGCCGGCCGCTCATCGGAATCGGACCTGATTGCAGCCGCCGAAAGGGAGTCGAAGCTGATGATTCAGCCACAGATTTCTAGAGGCGCCTCTGATAGCGAGCTATCCGAGCTAAACATATTCAAGGAAAAGAAAGAAGCAGCTTCTGCTCCCACCAAGAAAACTAACAAGCTTTACAAGAAAGAGCTGGCTTTGGCCTTCCTTCTGCTCACAGCTTCAGCGAGAAGCCTTTTATCTGCTCAAGGAGTACACTTCTACTTCCTGCTCTTCCAAGGAGTGACCTTCCTCCTTGTGGGTCTTGATCTTATTGGCGAGCAAATGAGCTGATAGATTTTTCATAATCCATCCAGGAGAGGATACATAATTTTACACTTTTGTGCTAAGTTTTAACAGAAGTGCACCGTTGCGAAGGCAGCAGAGGCGCAATCCTCGGGTAAAGACGGTAAAATGGTACCATAATTTCAATAAATTGAATGATATATAGTCCATATTTGATGTAAAGTCTTCAAAGATTTTCTCTTATTTATCGGAATCCTTCATACCCACATTGTCAACCTTCATATTTCCCTCCCTCAGAGCATTGGTGGTTGTAATCTTGCCTGGCTATATGCATCGTCGTTGATTTATCAGAGCTACAAGCATTGTTTTAGAGTTTCCATATTCTTGATTGGGATGTAATCGAGTACTTTTAATAAATCAAACCGGCTGCCGTTTCTGGGTTCTTTTCCGAGTTCTTGCAGTTCATCATTTGTTAAGTCGACAATCGTATGCTCTCCGACTAATCAATCATTAATCTGTTATTAGCTCTTAGTCAAAACTGCAAATGTTAGTGTCGGCAGGTGGATTGGGAGAGCCAAAACAGCTCAATGTCGGCAGAGAAGAGAAGGGTGGATGAGAGTAGAAACGGGGGACTGCACAGAAGGATGGGAGGGGCCTGAATCTTTCTGGGGTATAATCCAGATTCTTGTGTTTTTGAAGGGCAAAGGGTCCATTTCATTAAAAGAATGTCTTTGACTTCATTTTCTAGGAAAAATCTTTGATTTGACAACCCACCCGTTTGCCTGGAAGCTCACTGTTTGGATGGTCTGCAAGTTGGGAGGGGAGAGGGAGAGACTCTGCTCCTGAATTCTTCTTGAAAAAATTGATCTATCAAACAGCGTGACACGAAGACATCCAATTTTAAAACGATCAAGATAATAAGTTGACAGAGGAATTTGCAGAAGAAACCTGAGTATGATTTGCAGATTTGAGTTAAACTGAGTCAACTTGTATGGACAAAGCATTCTACAACCATGGAAGGCAAACCTGAGAATTTTTACTAAAACAATGGTTGAAGTTATTGTATATAGAGTTTCTGCAAAGAGGAAGAGGAGTCAGTCGTCTGGCGCAGCCGCGAAGTCTGGTTCGTCCGGCTTTTGTAATGTATTCAATTCGCCATCCCTAACTTTCTGCACTCCTCTGCGTGTGTTAGCTGCAAACATCGAAGCCAGTATCGTAACTCCGAGGTTCTGTTTCACTTTCAAGTTGTTCAAATGCATATAATAAGTCGCGTCCTCTTCTTGTTCAGTTCCCTCCCCTGATGGCTTCTTGAGAGGGAAGTAGAACAATTCCTTAGCGCTAAGCGTTTTTGACAACTTCCGCTTCTTGTGTTGCCGCCATGCAGATTGAATATAACAGGAAGCCCAAGTTCTCCATTGGTGCGAGTAGTATCGGAACGTGTGTTGAAGCTTCTTGCTATGGAGGCGTCTAAACTGATTAGCGACGAATTTGAGATCTTCGGCACAAAGAGCGAAGGCTTCCACTTCAACGAGAGTTTTAACTGTTCGGGTCGAAAGAGGCAAGCTCGCTGATGATGTTGGAAGCAATGCCCATGAAAGTAGTTCTTCCCCACAAAAATCGCCTGGTCTTAATGTTATTGAATTGAAGAAACCACTTCGGCCACCGTTTGTAGTAGAACTCTCGAGACACCCTCGAATAACGAAGAGCATCTCGGTCACTGGGTCACCTTCACGAACGATGTCAGTGCCTTGCGTACTTAGAGACGAAACTAATCGTTCGCATATTGCATCAAGTAACTGATCATCCATCTGTGCAAAAAAAGGGACCTGCAAAGTGGGAAAAGTGAGAAGATTTCGTATTTTCTCGGTGGCGGGAGAAAATTAGTTTATGTTCAAACATTATCTGAATATGTAACTTAGAGTCAGCAACGGGTGGCGGCTCGGCCTAACAATTTTTTTTAGTAAGGCTCAGTTGGGGCCTGGACATGCTTTTCAACAGCAAGCCAGCCTCTGAGAGTCCAAGGACGGCAAGCCTGACCGCAGACCACCCTATTCAGGGTGGGCACTCACCTTGGTCCACCTCAAGGCAAGTCGAGCCTGACATGGATCATGTTTCAACAGGCCGGGCTTAACTTATGAGTAACATATAAATGACATGTAAAAGAAAAAGAAACTTACACGTCGAACCAAGTCTAGGGAAAGGTGGCGTTGAATATCTCGGCGAAGGTCGGTAGGAAGGGCTCGTAGGATTGACTCTTCATCAACGCCTCGGGTTGCAACCCATTTACACAGTACAAACCGACGAACACGCTCTTGTAGATCTCGAGGGAGTTGGCGGTGATTCATCCACTCCTCGGTGTCCCTTCGCTTGAGCCTCCACTCCTCCAGTCTTATAGTCATAGATTGCAAAAAATTCTGCAGTACTTGCAAGATGTCTAAGTCATGCATTACATGTTGAGAGTCAAGTTTTAATTCAGCAACTATAAAACAAAGAAATAAAAGTACATATCTGATGCAAATTCATCCCAAGAGCAGAACAAAACTGAAAGTGGTTCCTCACTACCTGCATATTTCCAATCAAATGGGCAAACAAAACCAGACCCACAATGGCAAGGAAGCTAGCAAAAACAGTCTCTCCAACAAATGAACTGGTAGTCAGGTTCTGGCCATAGGAACTGGCATATAAAAGCAAAACAGAGATAAATATCTTACAGCTTAATGATTTACTTCATTGTCTAAAGATTATCTGTCTATGCATGAATATCCAGAAACAAAAGCATCACCTTGGAGACACAGAGACATTCATGTCATTTAACAATGTTCCGTTTTGTAAATCTCTCGAGTTGTAATGCGATATCAAGGAAAAAACCGAGACGAAACGATTATCTATCTTCTATTAATGAAACTAGTCTTCCCATAATTTATTCCTTTGAAAGATTATATAGAGATGTATGATTTATATTGCGCAATATACCTCAAGTTCTGCAGGCCCCACCAAAAACAGTAAAAGTACTTCTCCAAAAAACTCGTGGAGAGGGCATTATTTGTAATTGTCCCTGCAAATATTCCAAAGTTGAAACTTGGAGTCTCAGCTGGATTACAGTAGCTAAATACAGTAGTATTTGCTTCCCACCCCGTTCCACTCTCCACATATAAACTACTACATAGCAGGTAATCAAGAGAGCACAGTGAATTCGAATCCATTTCCTTTCTGCATACGGATTTCCAGCAAGAGGCGAGCCGCTCTAATGACAATAGATACCATGCTGCTCCTAGAACCTATCCAAACACAAGTTGAAAAGACAAAAACTTGCTCCTAAAATCTATATAGCTGCACAGAACTCAAAAAGCCTTTAATTTAAAAATGATGTATGAGATAGAGTTATATACATGACTAGCTAACATGTATAGCAGGAGATTGTAAGCTGCCCCGGCCCAAGCATTCTTTGTGACGACACCGGTGGCTTTGATAATTTGAGCGCTCAACGGGAAAATCAAATACAATTTAGGAACATATTGGAGCAAAACAATCACTACAAGGGTATTGTCTGTATGATCAGCAGGCCGCATAACAAACCAAATTACAATCTGTCAAGCAAAAGAACGACTTAGAGTTAGTTTCACTTCAGTTTTAAATATTTCTTACGCCAAAAAGCAAATTTTTGGGTTGTGTCACACAAGGTATTGCATGTTTCGGCTCAAAGGCTGTGTTTTTTCTTTCGAAAATGGAGAGGAAGAAAAAAAGGAATATAATTGTGCACAGCCTAAAAGATATACGTTAACTTGTCATTTTATAGATAATAAAGGGAAAGAAAAGCATATGTTTTGAAGTATGTGATGTCCCAAACAGCTCCAAATAAATAAGAGTCATGAAGAGCAACTACTCTTTAAGTCCAACAGAAACTTCATTGACTAAATAATACAATAAAATTCAAACCCAAGAAGCAGAATTCTCAGATGCGCACAGTTAGTATCATTGGCTTTGTTGGATACCTGAGGAAGAGGTAGAGTTGCTATCAGATCTATGAAGAAGTCTGATCTCAAGTAGCGTCCAGCAATCTTTTTTGGATCCATCACAAGTTCGCCACGGCCAAAAACTCGCGAACTTGGCGATACATAGGCGGTTCGAAACTTTAGAACAATATTCAACAAGGAGAAAACATCTCCGACGGTCCGGAAAAATGTCAAAGTAATTTCCAAATTGGAATCAGTCGCCAAACAAAATGAACTAGCAGAGTTCCTAACAATTGGGAGATAAAAGAACAATGGATCGACAAATAATGCTACTATGCAAGAAAACAGGAAAATCCTATTCCATTGCACGATAACATCACTTCCTGGATCGAGGATTCTCTTCGGCCATGCTTTTTCGCTGCCGTTTCGAGTAGTAATAACTTCTGGCTTCAAGAATGGTGTTTTATGCACCTTGTATGGTGGAAATGGACTCTCAATGTGTTTGATGGGGTCATTTTTCTTCCAGGGAAGTTCGGGCCTTTGATCGTCAACATTGAAAATCCTGAAAATTTGAAATCCCACTCCAACATCAGAATGAAATTGATAGAAAAGCCAGAAATAAAAACTAAATTACCTCACTAAATTATCTTTCTTTATCCCCATCCTTGTTGACCCAGACTGACCATTCTCAAAAGAACGAGAACTCGCACCACCTCTGTTTGACAAAATGTTTCACCATTGAAGAGGAGGGGTAAACGTGAAAACTTTGGAACAGATACTGCTAAGCATTAGTAAGCAAATGAACTGGCAAAAGGTTACCGAGTGGAAGCCATGAAAGAAGGCAGAAAGGGCGGAGGAAGAATGTGACCCTTCCTCAGCATTGGCGTCTAATTGTTTAATACGAAAATGAATCAGCTCATGAGGAAGAAAACGTGAAGACGACCATGAACAAATAAACGCAGTGATTCCGCATATCATTTACAAATAGAGAGAGAGAGACGCAGCAAAGGGAAAATGACAAATTAACCATCATCGTTTGTGATTAATGATAAGTCAACCACTATCTTTTATTTTATGACAAATTAACCACTAACATATAAAAAAATAACAAAGCTAATATCACTGTCACATTCGCCTTTAAGAAGTTGACAAGGCACCGCGGTGATTCGTAGACAAAACGCCGCGACGCCTTGGTTTTCTAAAAAAAGAAGGTCCAATTTGGTCTGGACGCCACGTCTCTTGAGACGCCACTATAGACTGTGAAGTAGCCATGCATGAAAAACAGAGAGTTTCATGGGACTGTGAAGTAGCCATGCATGAAAAACAAAGAGTTCATATATATATGTTTTACGAATCCAATGTTTTTATTAGATTTTTTTATCTCTTCAATTTCAAAATACTATAACTTTGGCTATGGGTGTTGGAATCGGCTGCAGAATGTATCAAATCGAAGCTCTCTCAGAAATCTACGACTTGCTATAAGGTTTACCCCATGACCCCCCTTTCTCGGCCCCAAAATCACACGTTTAAACCCTCAATTTTGCGATTAAAAATTTTTCCAGTAACAAACCGAGGGACGCCACCACGGCGTTCTAATGGACGCCGCTGCGGCATCCCGAGAAATCACAGCGTCTCAGCGGCGTTTGAGACGCTGCGGCGTCCAGGCTAAATTTGGTCTTCTTTCCACGGACCGCTGCGACTCCAGATCAACTTGTTAATAGCAAACGTGACAGCGATGTTTGCTTTGTCATTTTTCCATACGTCAGTGGTTAATTTGTTTGAAAATAAAGGATAGTAATTGACCGTAAACTATGATAGTTAATTTGTCATTTTTCCTACCATAAATATATAAATATATATATAATCTTTATATGGAAAAAATTCAAATTTACGTGAATTAAATATAGTAAATAAATATTATCGTTGACTACACTGTTTTATTTGTACTAAGATTACATAACTCTTTATTTTAGCAAATTTATTATGAAAATTTATAAGATGGTAGTGGTGGCAGTTGGCACATGCTTGCATATGCTAGCTTCTATTAAACCAATTGCGTCATCAACTTTTTCTTCATAAATTATAGAGTGCAGTGCAATTAACGACTCTTCCTTCCTAAATTATATAGAGTAAAGTGCAATTAACATCTAGACTTCAAATTCCTGGTACACAAATAACTTTCAAAAAAATACTAAACAAAAACATTAATACAACTATTCAAAATTTAATCCCATTCTTATCAGTTTCAATCCGCACATACTATTTTTTTTCTGGGAAGACTTTGGAGATAAGGACTTCCCAATAATAAATACGGAGAAACGATGTAGACAAAAGCCAGACGCCAAAACACAGCAACTTGAGATCAAGAAGAGTAGCGACAATAAGCACTACTTAAGCAAAATGAGCAATGAGCGATCATACAAGACGGCCACGTTATTCAATATAACAATAAGCAAAATGATGATATCACGCATTGGACCCATACTGATGGCAAAACAATCCTCCCCCCAAAATCTTACACTTTGCTAGGGACACCACAATCCAAGGTGATTCTACCACGATGATTCTTTGAAAGTTGTGGGACAAAAGAAAACCAAGGGAAAATGATTCCACATTTCTTACATATTTGTAATTGTCGTAGCAATTATCCTAATCAGTCAATAGTCATTGCCTAAGAACGAGAAGAAATGTTTCAAAGTCAGCAGGGAAGACGAGAGACAATTGTATAACGAAGGATGGCACCTTAAACACGAAACTTACAACCATGGAACGATGTCACGCACAGATTAAGTATTCCACCAATCCTCTCCCAAAATACTGGTTCGTTTTAATAATTTAACCCAAACAATCAAAACCAAATTACTTGAAGAACCCAATCCCAACTTCTGTGGAACAGATATGAGTACCTGCCAGAAGTGTTTGATGCAGCTCTTCAGTCCTCAAGTCAAATAATTGACGTGCCACAACATTACGAAGGCGCACATCAAAACTGCAGATGCAATCATAAAGTACGATCTACAGAAGCATCCAGCTGGGACCCACAACCATAAATTGAAGATCCCAGAGATGAGGACCAAATCCCAGGGTAGTGCAGAAGCACAAAGGCAGTGAAGCAGAACCAGACGACACCTCAAAAAGGCAACAACAAAAAAAGTATA
This sequence comes from Begonia loranthoides, assembly GCA_022433065.1. NCBI lineage: Eukaryota > Viridiplantae > Streptophyta > Magnoliopsida > Cucurbitales > Begoniaceae > Begonia > Begonia loranthoides. The sequence goes on from CM039468.1 coordinate 56,922,499, forward strand.
GATCTTTAGCCGTGTCATTCACTTTAGCAAGATTGTTTTACTGTAAATATTCAAAAACTAATCTAAATTTGTAAAGGGAACCAATTTTAAGATAGAAAGAACTTAACCAAATTCAAAAGATGAGGCTGAGGGGTCCCGTCCCCAGATCCAAACAGATCTGAACCGACTTCCAAAAAACACATCCAGTCTCACAAAAATTTGTAACTAAGCTTATTTGCTGCGTTTACACTACTTAACTCCTGCTTCGCCGTCGATCCTTTAAGCCATTTCTGTACATAATTGAGCATAGTAAGCTAAATTACATATAATAATATAAACATACAAAACATGTGTGAGAGAATGATGCAAAAGATTTTTAACTTTTTCAGCAACATTCAGAAAGCAGACTCAATAGAGGATAACAACTAAACATAGTTCACCATGTTAAACCTGTGATTAGAAAAGCTAAGAACTCCCGGAGTAATAATCTACTAGTGTATCAAACCCTTTTCCATCAGCAAGAGTCATAAAAAACTAACAAAGAAATCAATAAATGCAGAACGATGAAATACCTAAGCATGTTAACAGGATAGATGAATTTAGAAAGATAACAAGACAAGGAGGCATGAAGATCGCTAATGCGCATTGCTATTCGATTACTTTTCACATCATTTAACATATAAGGGATGTGTTAAATTTGGAACTCACAATAAGATAGAAAAATGAAAAAGAAAACTAACCCATTAGCATAGGGTAATTCTTCACGACCACGATGTGGTGGTGACCTGCTATAGCTACGGCCACGAGGACTCAAACTTCGACGTCGAGGGGAGCGCCCACAAGGACTGAATCTCATGTTGCATAAAAAAAACATTACGACAAGTTCAAAATGTATATAGTCAAGATACACACTATTTAAAATGACAACCAAATTACTAGCATGTTAAGCTGCAGCAGAAACACCTAAAAAATAAATCCTTAAGATAATACAAACCCATATTCTCACCTGCGACCGTAACTTGGGCTTCTGCGATATTGAGGACTTCGGCTGCGACGTCTTCCTGAACCTCCGCGTGTACGACATTCACGAGCAAAGTGACCAGGTTCACCACACTCATAACATTTTAGATCAGAACTACCAGAACGACCATAACCTCCACCTCTACCCCCTCCACCACCTCTAGAGTTGTGAGAAAGCTCAACTCTCCACCCGTTCTTCCCTGATCCGAAAAAGGTAAGTTCCTTAATTAATAAATATGAGTGCATGATGGCAATGGGTTTAATCGAACATCTATCAATAGAAAATTTGAACTAACACTATTACATGAGAATTACAAAATTCATAGGAAGGGCATTCAATTAATTTATTTAATGTGTGCATGTCTCCCTCTTCCTAACATATGACCAAAAGAACAAAATTACTTGTATAGAGTTGTAATGAACAGATCTCAAAGTGACCTTGCCAACGGATGATGAAAAGTAAAAAACATGAGTGAAAGAAACTATTACATTATGTACTGCTGTTTCTTGAGAAACAAACACATGAGATGCCACGTATAAGAATATGGAAGGCAAGGCTCACAGCTTATTTTATAGTTAACATGAAGAAGTCATTAGACGTGATTCCCTAACATATTTCGTGCCATTAGCAGTTTAAAAAATGGAGATGTTATTACACAATCATAAAAGAAATATCCTTTACTAAACCTTATATTGTGCAGAAAACAATCTAGAAAATAACAAATACAAGTGAATAAGAACCTTCGACCTACCATCTATTTCGTGGATTGCATCCCGAGCGTCTCTGGGGTCATCAAAGTCAATGAATGCATAACCTGGAGGTCTCCGGGCTACCCATACACTGCATGTATTTAAACTAAATGAGTGGGGAATAAAAATTTCCATTTGAAAGAAAAAAAAGTAACCAGTGCATTGATAATTGATGCCATTATGAGCCAAATCAAATAAAACTCAATAGTCCATAGAACGTGTTCCATTTATTCATCTAGAATCAAACTGTCTTAAGAACAACTACAAATATTTCAACAAATTGTACTTCAAAGTAGATAAACAAATTTAAGCATTTTCTACCTTCTAATAACTCCAAATACACGAAATTCATCTTCAAGTTCCCGCTCTGAAACTCGTGGATCTAAGTTCCCCACATAAACTCTAGACATTTTCTCTAAAAGTGAAAAAAAATGAAAATAGTTAAGAGAGTATTCAAACTTCGGGGATATTATGCAGCTTATGCCATTACTTTTTTTTTTTTAATTGTCAAGGGGTTCTCCTTTTGAGTAGACTATTGTTTAGAAAGGTAAAAAAAAGTTACTTACAGAGTTTCAGCAGAGCAAAAGGTGAAAAACTGAAAAAATAGTTCCAAAATCGCAAATAGAGAAGGTTGAATGTTAAAAAGAAGCATCTCAGAACAGTGAAAACAAGTTGTGGAAACAGAGTGAATTTGAAATTAATCAGCATTTATCATCTTCAATGCGTCAAACTTTGATAGAAACAAATGAGTCTCAGTTTTTGGAAAGGCAAGATGCTGGGAGATTTTTTTTTCCCATAATGTAGAAACATAAACAAGGATCAAATAGAGTAGACAAGACGAGAAACAACAATCTGCATGAAGCCCAAAAAAATAGATGGCTCGCTGCTAAGCAAAAAACAAATTACAAGAAAAGAAAGTGAAGGGATCCAAAAAAAGAGCCTGACCGATGAATAATAACCTCTATTCGATGGCATTATTTAAAAAAAGAAAGAAAAAAAAAAAAAAGAAAACTCTCAGTTGATTTCAAATGAAATCCGCCTAAATTACTAGTTCTAGGGTTTGGAATTCAAGGACCAACACCAAGAAAGCTATGCTACCGAGTAGTTGCCTCCATTCTTCATCCTTGAAGACATAATTCACATCCAATTAAAAATGAAAATAAAAGATTCTACTGCGTATAGAAGTGTGAAACATCTGAACCTATGGATTTTGCAGAATACAGCGAAACCCTAGCAGCACCCAATTCTCCCTTCCGGTGCCCTCTGCTCCAGTCCAAATAGCTCCACCGCGTTTCTGCGTGTTGTGTCGTTTTATATCATAGATGACCAAATTACCTTTTAGTCCTTATTATCGCCTAATAATATTTACTCTCTTTTTGTCGATGCTTTCAGTAGAAATTAAATTATAAAAAATTAATATGAAATAATATAATCCAGGAAAATTAACACTGCAAACTCTATAATTTACAATTAATGACAAGTCAAATACTGAAGAAATTTTGTTAACAACTAAAACATTGAACTATGAAAAATTTTTGCCAGCAACCTCATAATCATGTTTTCCGTCTAAATCCGTCGACTTTAACTCCTCAGTTTTGTTGACGTCAATAACTGTCGAACGAAGACTAAGAACGTCAATTATCGAGGGCCGAGGGACGTCCCTCTTGCCTGTTGGAAGACAGACGATTGTTGGAACGATTATTGGGCAATGGCGGATTATCTTCATTGGCCGTTGGATCAAGGAAGGACGGTCCTCGCTCGGAAGTGACGGCCATGATTGAATCTGCCATTTTTCAAAGGTGATGGCAGATGAACGTCCATGGGCGTTGGAAAGAGGGAGTCTGAACAGTTTGACGGCCAAGAACCAATTAGCCTTTGCTTTTAAATTTAACATATGTTTTTAGTGGAACTATTGTTATTGATCTAGCTTATGCTCATTTGTGTTATATGCCAGTCAACATAACACCATTTAACCAGAATCTAATCAATCTCATGGCAGAATATAAGATATAAATTAAGCCGTGAGTAGTAGGAGATGGAAACCCAATCTGTAAATGAATAGCAACCAAATCTATGAGTAGAAAATGTTAGAAGACAAGGGAAGAGAGAATATAGAGATTGACGGCCAGGATTGAATCTGCTAATTTCCAAAGGTAATGGCAGACGATGGTTCTGGCCGTTAGATCGAGGGAGGGACATCCCATGTAGGGATTGACGGCCAGGATTGAAGGAAATTGAAGGGCCATGTGCAAAGCACATGTGTTTTTAAAAGGCGCGAATTCTCTCATTTAAGACGGATGTCCCTCCTCCACAACAGACATCCCTCGACTTATTTCGGACGTCGTTCGTCCATAACGAACGTCCCTCACCCCAAGACGACATCTTTCTGCCAATTACGGACTTAGCTAGCCTCACAATGGACGTCTTTCGTTTTAAGACGGCGTCGTTCAGGCCATAACGGACGTCCTTAGTACGAGGGACATCCATTTTTGACTAAGGGTCCTTCTCTGAACGCTAAATGACAGCATTTCTCCTATCGACGGATGCAAATCAGCCTACATAATTGCGAAGGACATCCCTTGCCCTAGCTATTGCCGAGAGAAATTTTGTCTTCCTTGGACCAACTCGAACTTCCGACATCTATCCTCACGTTTGTTGAAGTGTAAAGTGACGTCCTTCGTCTCCATTCGAAGGTTCTTGGCTCCAACGAAACGGAAGCGTTATCGTCAACGGATTTGGATGGGAAACGTGACTACGAGGTCGCCGGTGAGAATTTTTCATAGTACAAGGTTTTAGTTGTTAACAAAATTTCTTCAATATTTGACTTGTCAATGATTACAAAATAGAGTCTGCGTTTTAATTTTCCTATAATCAAAGAAGTCCTTGTAACATACGATAAAATGTATATTATATATAATAAAGTCTGTAAGTGTGCATTGGTCCTACAATATGGACATCTCAATATCAAGAGCTTGAAATTGCTAAACGAAAAAGGCATGGTTTTTAGATTATCTACAGTCAATTTATTGATTTATGTGAAGCTTGCATCTACGGAAAACAATCGAGAAAGCTATTTCCTATTCGAAAAACTTGGAGAGCTTCAAATTGTCCTCAATTAATACATGTTGATTTATGTGGGCCCATGCATAATGCATCTTTTTGTGGAAATCGTTATTTTTTGCTATTTACATGTGGTTTTACTCTCATGAGTTGGGTCTATTTTTTGGAGAAAAGGTAAAAATTGTTTCAGAAATTCAAGTACTTCAAAGCTAAGAAGCTTGAAAAACAAAGAAGTTCTTTAATCAAAGTTCTTCATACTAATAGAGTTGGAGAATTTATTTCTATCAAATTTAATTATTTTTGTGAAAAAAAATGACATTCATAGGGAATTGACAATGCCTTATACTCCGGAGCAAATTGGAGTCATTGAGCCAAAAAATTGAACTTTTATGGAGATGATGAGAAACATGTTACAAGCAAAAGGGCTTTCAAAACAATCATGGGATGAGCCTGTGGCAACATAAGTCCAACATTTCTCCAACAATAGCGGTCATAAATCCAACTCCATTTGAAGTTTGACATGGTAAAAAACCATTGTAAGTCACTTGAAAATATTTGGATATATAGCATATGTTTTGGTGAATTCTCAATTTCGTCATTAGCTTGATGAAAAATTTAGAAAAAATATTTTGACATATTTCATTTGTGATTTAGTTACTGTTAGAGTTCAGTGTGACCCAAATTTTAGTTGGACGGGTCTGTCTTATGTCCACTATTAGGATTTTATATTTTCTCTATATATTGATGTTTAAGTCGCAAAACTCATTGTACCTTGATTTTCAAATAGTGAATTTATTCTATGCTCGTGGTTTTCCCCCTAAGGGTTTTTCACATAAATCTTGGTGTCCCTATTTCTGTAATTTTCTTTTTTCGTTTCTCGTTCGATTCTCAACAATTGGTATTATAGCGAAGTTGAGAGTTACAGTACTCAGATCGAACGAATTTTGAGGATGACAATTTCTTGGAAAATTGCAATTTTGTGAAATAGAAAAAAGGAAATTTTTTTTTCCTTTTCCCTCTGCCCTATGCATGCGTCTGTGTTCTACAACGGAGAAGCAAACTCTGTTGCCTCCGCTGACGAAAAACCACTGCCAAATAGTCTCGCTCTTGTCGCCTTGTTGCCGCTGTCCAGCCGTCCCTCTGTCGATTGACTATCGCATGTCCACCAATTGTCCAAGCACTGATCGTTGCAGACCCGTCATCCGCAGTCCGACTATCACTGCCTCGCCACCGAACTTTCAATCGCAATTTCGCATCCGTCCAACTACATAGACCCGACCAGCACTCCACCACTGCCGCAACATCTGCATCAATTCGACCGTTTCTCCACTGTACAGAAGATTCAGGGGAGACTTGTTTTGAGGAAGCTGTTTTTTGTGTGAAATAGTGGTGAAACAGTGGGAGATTGAGAATTTTGGTTTGGGTGTGGAATATTTGTGGGGTATCTGAAATTTCTGAATTTCGGTGTTTGAATTTTGTGTTGGTTTTCAAATTTGTGGGAGCGAAATTTGGTTGGGATATTAACATTATTTGGGGATCAAATTTTTGGAGGCGGAAATTTTGGGTTCAGATATTTTTAGAGAAATTTCTGAAATTTTTAGGGAAGATGAGTTCGTTGAAATTTGATATTCCATTGTTGGATCAGAATACAAGATTTCAGTTATTGCAAGCCAAGATGCGAGATGTTCTCGCACAGATAAATTTAGACGACCCATTATTAGGGCTCGATAAAAATGTCCACGTCTTGGAGTGAAAAGGAGAAACTTCGAAATGATTGAAAAACTCTATCTTTGATACGTTTGCATTTGTCAAATCAAATTTTGCAGGATGTTTTGAACGAGAAATCTCTTACTGAGTTACGGCTCAGATTGGAGCAATTGTGTATGAGAAAAACTTTAACTAGCAAGTTGCATTTGAAACAATGACTTTATTCTCATTAGTTGATAAAAGGAGGTTCTATTGAAGAACACTTGACCTCATTCAAGGAGTTAGTTTCGGATTTGGAGACTATGAGATGCAAGTATGATGAGGAGGATTTGAGGTTGATTTTAGTATGTTCGTTACCTGCTTCATATGGTGCTTTTAGAGATACGATTTTATACAGTAGAGAAAGTATAACTCTTGAAGAAGTTTATGGTTCTTTGTTATCAAAGGAAAAGATGAAGCAGATTGTTGTTGGATCTGAGTCTTGAGATGAGGGATTCGTCGTTCGAGGTAGAACAAGAGAGTCAAATAACAAAGACAGTGATAATGTTCAAAATTCAAAAGGCAGATCAAAGTCAAAGAACCATGATAGAATCTGTTATTTCTGTCTGAAAAAGGGGCACATAAAAGCTGAGTGCCATAAATTGCAGAATGAAATAAAAAAAACTGATGAGAAGGAAAAACAACCGATGACGTCAGGTGAAGTTGTTGTTGTAAAAAAAGAAGACTATAGTGATGAAGATTTTCTAATTGTTTCAAAGGGAAACGCAAAGCCAAACAAGAAGTGGATTTTGGATTCAGTTTGTTCGTTTCATATGTGTTACAATTAGGAGTGGTTTTCGATATAGGAGACCGTTTCAGGAGGTGATATGTTAATGGGTAATAACATATCTTGCAAGATTGCTAGTATTGGTAACGTCAGAATCAGAATGTTTGATGGAGTTGTGAGGACACTGGGTAATGTGCGACATGTTCTCGATTTAAAGAAGAATCTGATCTCGTTGAGTACTTTGGATTCGAAATGGTACAAGTACAACATTGTAGGTGGAAGTATAAAGATCAGTAGGAGTGCTCTCATCAAGTTAAAGAGACACAAAAGCTCTGCAAATTTGTATGTGTTACAGCCTTACAGGGTTCTACAGTGACAGGTAATAAGACTGCAAAGTTTGTGAATTCACCTTCTAAAAGTTTTTTGGAGATGACTAAGAAGAAATCAAGTTCTCAAGTGAAGTTCAAGTTGAGATCTAAATCTACATCAGAGTCAATACGTCAGCTTATTGCAGATGTTCATGGTGATCCGGTCACCACATCGTCACCAGTTTCAGTTTCACGTCAGAGTGGTATCGTCAAAAGCAGAACCAGGAGAAATGGTAGAGGTCCACGGTGATATGATGAAACTACTTCAGTGGGTTATGCATTGAGTATTTTTGAGGGAATTGATTCCAGTGGAGAGTCTTCAACGTATTCATATGCAGTTTGTTGTGGCATCTCTGATAATTTGGTGATACCATGGAGAAGATGTGATTTCTTCCCGAGTGTGTCTCTCCTGTTTAAACATGACTTAAACTTGATTGGTATCAGATATTGAGTTGGTCCAGCAGGGGCCTTTATGGAAGATTAGGTTATTTTTCATTTGAGTTTTGCAAATCGTTTGCCTTGCATTGAAATTTCTTTGAAGATGGAGATTGTTAGAGTTCAGTGTTCTGGATTCGTTTTGGAGTGGGCCACGAAGACTGAATCAGATCTCTCGTGTGGAGTTCGTGTCAAGGTGGAGATTGTTAGAGTTTGGTGTAACCCAAATTTTAGTTGGACTGAGTTGGGCCCATATCCAATATTAGGGTTTTATATTTCTTTATGTATTGATACTTGAGTCATAAAACTCATTTTACTTTGATTTCTAAATAGTGAATTTCTCATTTGCCTGTAGTTTTTCCTGTAAAGGTTTTCTACATAAATTTTGGTATCATTATTTCTGCAATCTTCTTTTTCTGTTTCGCGTTCTATTTTCAACAGTTACAAAAAAAAAAGATTACTATGAGATACTATAACATAGACGAGCAGTTGGCTGATGTACTCACCAAAACTTTGTCAAAATAGAAGTTTATCTACTTTAGATCATTACTTGATGTCTGCAAAGTTGAATCAATATGGAGTGTTGAAGAATAATTTAAAGTTAAATGACAATTATTTAGTGTGGATAAAATTAAGTGGGTGTCATGGATTTAATGGCGTTAGTGGTTAATGGTAGTGGATTGTGTGAGAGGGATGGTTCATTGGTTGGATAACTTTTATTCTGTAAATGGCGTTGTACTTGATGTTTTCAAAATGAGTGGAAGTCTCCTATGTTATTAAGCTCATTCTTTTTCTCTTTCCTCCGAGAGGCCTTGCACACGGGGGCGTCGAGTCACTCCATTAACACATGGTCTTTTGTCTCCTCAATTTCTTCAAATGATTTATCATACAGACAGACTGACAGAGTGGTTCTAAACAACAGATTTTAGCTTCTTTGTTGTAAAAAGACTGTAACGATGAAACATAATTGCCTTCCAGCTCCAAAAAACAGTTGACAACATTCCCCCAGCTCTGTTCATCAGCCTCGCCTACCTCCATTATTTTGGAAAAATGGGTCGTCACGACTTACCAAAGTTTAAGACAGAATAACCGGGACGTCTGCAGAAGTTAAAGTGAAAGGCAGCTCGATCCCCAGTAGTTCGAGAGGTTCATTAATGGAGGACGTTTTTAAGTGAGGAAAATGGGTCCAAATGAGTATGCAGAGAACCATTGAAAAAACTCCCATCCCATGAAAAACCAATCTAGGGACTCCAAATCCCCGTCAAACATTAAGTGTCCAGCCTAGAGTTGCTTTGTGGCAAGTGAAAAAGGGAGGAGATAGGAATCCAAGGAGGGGAGCTGGAAGGTGGTTTCGCAGCCTTGGAGTAGTCCATCAATGGAGGGGAACCAAAATCTCAATCAAAGAAATATGGTCGAAGTTTGCTATTTCCTGAGAAATACATTTGGCTTTGGATGGAGTTGTGATAATGGAAACTTTGAGCTTTCGAGAGGTTCAGCACTGGAATTATATGGCCGCGAGACATGAAAGGAAAGATAACAACGTGGGAAGAAGGAGAGACAGCCACAGCTCTGCGAAGACGCTAGCTCTCTGAAATAGACATTTCCTTCTCCTTCACGAACTGTGAGAATCACTGCAGCCAATCTACCAAGTCACTGCGCTGCATGGCTGCATCATTGGATTGTGCAAGACATCACGTTATAGCCAAGCAAGTCAAAACAGTCAACGGTGGGCCACCCAAGAACTAAACGCTGTCATCAAATAAATACTCACTTCTTTTTATTAAATGCATTGGAACATTTTCTAATTATTATACAAAATAACGTGACAGATTTAATATCATAATATTTGACTGCCCAACATCTGGGAATGAACCTGTGAGTGGACAAGTATAACCACTAACAATATATCATAATATTTAATATTATTTTTTTAATTTTTGAAATTTATCTAATTTATAATTTCTTTGTACAAATTATCATAGTTTCTTATTGTTTACTCTAATTAGTCTAGTTTTCTAATTTAGTTGGTTTTTGTTAATTTAAATTAGATAATCAATAGTAACTATAAATACTAGATGAACATCGATGAAATATGTGTCGTGTTTTATTTTCTCTTCTCAAGTTTTGTATGGCTTGGTAATAAGTTCTTGCAAATTGCAATTTTGTTTCTTCTTTCTATTAGTCATTTTCATGTTCAACTATGACGGTCTCCGTCGAATCTCCACATGCCATTGCCTCGAAAATTGTCATTAATTTTGGCGATGTCAATGGTGTCGTTACCGTCAGTCATATCCGACATTCATAATCTCCTTGTTAAAATGGCATCCACACCTTCAGCACCAAAAAGAATTAGCAATGTTAGTTTCTTTAATTTTTATACTGTCATACGAACAATACTTTAATTTGCCCAAAATCGTTTAATGTATTTTGATTCAACCATTGATTACGGATAAACGAAACTCAATAACCGTATCTTGATCCATGCTTTGTTAATATAATCGTTGATCCGGAAAACATTTTCTCCGTAAGTGTTTTTCGCCTTGAACCTTCTTCCTTTCCGTATTCTCTTTGATGATGAAGAGAAGATGAAAATATAGTTTATGTTTTCTTTCTTCAGAAAACCCTCCAGCGAAGAGTGCAAAGAGAGATTTCGAGTGTCTCCTTAATGAGAAAGAGATGGACATTTAAGAAGGAGAGGAAACAAATTCCCTTTTTTTCCTTCTTTTTCTCACACCTTTTCAAACCCTTGTCTGAAGACTTCTGAGAGGAAAGAAAGGTCATCATTAAGAGGGAAGCAAGATAAGTTTGTTTAAACTTCTCTCCTTCCTTTTCCTTTACGTAAAGAATATTTCATTATATGGAAGTTACTTTATTACCTTCACTTTACAAGGAATTACGTAAATGTCATTTTATTCTTATTCTTTATTTTGATATCTTTTAGCCATACATTATTTACTTTAACAAGGTCAATGTGAGATAATTAAAACTCAATCAACATAATTCTTTTATGCTTAACAATCATCACATTAAGCATCGTAACATTAAATCAATACATTTTAATTAACATAGATCATATTTATAGATTATTAGAAAATAATCTAACAAGCAATGTCACTAATAAGTGGTAGTTACCATTCGGTATATCTCATGCGTCGGATTGCGCTTTTCAAAGTTGGACGGAAAGAAGGCGACCGATCAAGTGATGGAGACAACAACTCACCCATCTTCCAAGAAATCGCATGCACTGTTTGAATCATTCCCACAACCCAATTCAGCATCTCCTCCTTTCATATTTTTGTCTGTTTCTCCATCGAATCTCAGATGCTCTTTGGAGATTTTTTGGAACTATTATACAAGACATTCAGAAAGCAAATTCGACCATTTTTTAAGATAAAAGGTTGAAAGTAGTGGTAGTCACGTAAGTCAGATGTAAGAGGAGATAAAAGAGAGGTAATCACGTGAGACATGCGAGTATAGTTGAGATAATAATAATGGCAGATGACCAAGCCCACGTTCAACACGTAGGATTCCATAATCATGAACAATGTAGAAAAAGTGTTGAGCGATAATGGCTGCTTCATTGATGATGCAGCTAGTTTGAAAGCAATCACAAAACCCTAAAGTGGTAGATCACATCAAATCTTCTTTTCTTGTGATTGGTGGAATGGAATCTCTCTTCTCTTTTGCTCTTTAATTACAACACCATGTGCTCATCATGCTCCAATTGGCCTTGCATTCATAAATAATTCCAACCAACCTTAAACCAATAGGCAATCGACAATAAGAGAGTACACTTACCAATAGTGTGTTTTGGTAATTTATTTAAGTTGATTATGGGCATTAAAGTTTATGAAATTGAGATTATTGTCGTGCATTTCGACTCGGGTTTAAGTCTTTTTGGATGGAAAGTATGAAAGGTAAAATCTTTTCGACAAACACGGTTCCAAAACGATCAAACTTGGGTCGGGTAGAACCGGATAGGGCATCAAGTGATTCTTGATTGGTTATATGCATCAAATTGGATAAATTATGTTACATGGAGTGTTTTCTCCCAGCCGCTGATGCAACCTAAAAAGGCTGGTACTTCTTCCATATTAAAAGCCAAAGCCATCCCATCTCACCCCATCCCATCCTAAAGCTAAATCAACGAACTAAAATTCTCCTCTACTTTGTGTCTTGTCTCATTGTGAAAGAGAAAGAGAGAGGCTCAGCAAACGAGGAAGAGATGGAATATTCTGGCGATCAATTCGACGTTATTGTGATCGGAGCTGGAATAATGGGGAGTTCCACCGCCTACCAAGTCGCCAAGAGAGGGCACAAAGTACTTCTGCTGGAGCAATTCGATTTTCTACACCATCGAGGCTCCTCTCACGGCGAGTCTCGCACCATAAGAGCCACTTACCCGGAGGACTACTACCCTGAAATGGTCGTTGAGTCCTCCAAACTATGGGAGGAGACGGAGTCTGATATCGGCTACAAAGTTTATTTCAAGGCAGAGCAACTCGACATCGGCCCTACCACTGATAAGAGCCTCCGCGCCGTCATCGGAAACTGCCAGAAATGTTCCATCCCCCACAGTGTTCTTAGTCCTTCTCAGCTCTCTGACAAGTACTCTGGTCGAGTAAGCATCCCGGAAGGCTGGGTTGGGGTCTGGAGTATGCTTGGTGGCGTCATAAAACCCACCAAGGCGGTGTCCATGTTCCAAACCCTCGCGTTGCAGAAGGGTGCGACGCTAAGGGACAATACGGAAGTTGAAAACATCGAGAAATCAGATAAACAAGGAGGTGGGGTGTTCGTGATTAGCACGAACGGAGAGAGGTTCTGGGGTAAAAAATGCGTGGTGACGGTCGGAGCATGGATGAAGAAGCTGGTGGAAAGAGTTTCCGGCGTTACGCTGCCGGTGCAACCGCTGGAAACCACCGTGTGTTACTGGAGAATCAAGGAGGGGCACCAAGAGGACTACTCAATCGGAGGGGGTTTCCCGACCTTCGCCAGCTATGGCGACCCGTACATCTACGGGACTCCTTCGTTGGAGTTTCCGGGGCTGATAAAGGTGGCGGTGCACGGCGGGTACCCGTGCGACCCAGACAAGAGGCCGTGGGGGCCGGGGGTATCGCTGGATCCATTGAAAGAATGGATCGAGGAGAAGTTCGGGGGTCGAGTGGACTCGGGTGGGCCGGTGGCGACGCAGCTGTGCATGTACTCAATGAGCCCGGACGAGGACTTCGTGATGGACTTTCTGGGCGGAGAGTACGAGAAAGAGGTGGTGATTGGGGGTGGTTTCTCCGGGCATGGGTTCAAGATGTCGCCAGTGGTGGGGAGGATATTGGCTGACATGGCCCTGACTGGAAAAGCAGAAGGAGTGGAGCTCAGCCAATTTAGTATAGCGAGGTTTCAGCACAACCCAAAAGGGAACGTCAAGGAGTTTGAAGACCAAGTCAACTATCATTAACCACATTTAATTTAGTTAATAGTGATTACTACTACATTTACCTCGTTGCTCAAGAACTGTGATGCCATGTCTCTTGCGTTTGATTGTTTTATCTAGTGTTTTTATTTTGCATGTTTTCGCCCATTTTCATTATTTTAATAATAAATCTAAATTTCATTCCCACTTTCATTATTTTAATAATAAATTTAAATTTCATTGGATTCGATATTACTTGAGCCACTACTGAAGCATTTCGACCTTTGTATTACCTGGTGAGACTTGACATAAAATTATTTATTTTGAACCGGGATATGAGCTAGCCTGCAGAGTCTGAGGTCGGCTGGCTGAACATTGGTAAATCACTTGAGTGATGTTAAAGTTGCAACACCAGCATGTATTCTTCCGGTCTGAGTCTAAGATCGGCTGGCCGAACATTGGTAAATCACCCGAGTGATGTTAAAGTTGCAACACTAGCACATTCTTTCAGTTAGCTTTAAATTGTTCAAAGCTTCTTTTCTTATATTTAAGTGTTAGTCATGTTTCTGTTAGTTAAATTATGGTCTGTTATATTTAGTCATTTGTATTTGTTGTGGCCTGTTGAATTGTGCTAAGAAAGTAGAGAGTGTGCTTAGTGTACGTTGTATTGTAAGCCTTTATAAGGCTATTGTTTACTTTGAATAAAATTATCTTCAACTCAATAAAATTGTTTACTAAGAATTTTTTTTTGCTAATTATTGGAGTTCAACATTCTGGTATGAGAGCCAAACAATTTGTGGGCATTACGTCAACATCATCATTGTTAAGATGGGTGATAGCCAAGTCGTTGGTGGAATCAAGAAGCTCAACAACCAAAATTACAATTCTTGGTTTACATGCATGATGTCTTATATGCAAGGTCAAGATTTGTGGGAGTTGGTAAATGGAACTGATGTGAGACAATCAGAGGCTGAAGATGTGAATGAGACATTGTAGAAGTGGAAAATTAAAGCAGGCAAAGCCATGTTCGTTTTAAAGGCAACAATTGAAGATGATGTGTTGGAACATATTCAGGATGCAAGTACTCCCAAAGAAGCTTGGGTTACATTCGCTAAGTTGTTCTCTAAGAAGAATGATACGAAGCTTCAACTCTTAGAGAGTGATTTGATGTCGATGACGCAACGCGATATGACGATTGCACAATACTTCCACAAAGTGAAGTTGCGAAGTCGAGAAATTTCAAAGTTGGATCCAAAAGCTCCTATTGGTGATTTAAGGATGAAGCAGATCATCATTCATGGTTTAAAGCCAAAATTTAGGAGTTTTGTTGCTGCAATACAAAGGTGGAAAACTCAACCGCCCATTGTAGAATTCAAAAATTTGCTAAGTGGTCAAGAGGCTTTAGCCAAGCAAATGGGAGGAGTCTCGTTGAAGAATAAAGAAGATGCACTCTATGTCAATAAAGGCAAGAAGAATCGAAGTGGCATACTAACAGTGGGTTCAGAAAGAATGATGACAAGGCAAGAAGTCATCAAGGTGAATGGAGTGGTCTTGCATAAGGAGGATCTAAGAAATATGGCAATAAGCAAAGGTTTGCTGGAAAGTGTTACAACTGTCAGAAGAAGGGTCATGTGGCAAAAGATTGTTGGTCAAAGAAGAAAGTTGTGTAAAGTAATACTGCTACTTCCAAAAGTGAAGACGAATAGAATGCAGAGGCACCCTTTGCTATTGATGAAGAAGAGCTAGCTCTTACAGCAACAACATTCAATCAATTGATTATAAGAATTATTGGATTGTTGACTCAGGTTGCTCAAACCATATGTCTGGTGATAAAGAGAAGCTGCAAAACTTATTAGAGTATGAGGGAAGTCAAGTGGTGATAACAACAAACAACTCAAAGTTACCGATATCTCACATTGGTGATACAATAGCCTCTCCTCAGTACAGTGATACCGAGGTACCACTCCAAAATGTCTATCATGTCACAGGTATGAAAAAAAATCTTCTCTTGGTAGCACAATTAACATCTTCTGGTCATTTTGTTTTTTTTTTGGTCCACAAGATGTAAAAGTATATCGAGACCATGAGATTGTAAAAAAATCGGTGATGAAGGGACAAAGATTGGAGTCAGTCTACGTGATGTCTGCAGAAACGGCATATGTAGACAAGACAAGAAAGAATGAGACGGCAGATTTGTGGCACATGCGACTAAGTCACATTAGTTATTCCAAGCTAGATGTGATGATGAAGAAATTGATGCTGAAAGGCCTTCCACAACTTGAAGTGAGAATAGAAACTATATGTGCATGTTGTCAGTATGGAAAAGTGCATCAACTATCGTACGAAGAATCCAAATTTAACGTAAAGAAACCATTAGAGTTAATTCACTCTGATGTGTTTAGACCAGTTAAGCAAGCCTCCATAAGTGGGAAGAAGTACATGGTGACCTTCATTGATGGCTTCTCAAGATATGTGTGGGTTTATTTTATGAAGGTAAAATTTGAAACCCTTTCAAAGTTCAAAGAGTTCAAGGAAATAGCAGAAGCAGAGGTTGATATTAAAATTTGCTATCTACTCACTGACAATGAAGGAGATTACACTCGGATGAATTCTCAATCTTTCTTTAGAAGTACAGAATACACCATCAGCTTACATGTGCCAGCATTCCACAACAAAATGACGTATCAGAAAGAAAGAACAGGCACTTGGCAGAAGTATGCCGAAGTATGCTTCATGCAAAGAATGTTCTGGGGCATTTTTGGGTGAAAGCGATGAAGACTGCAAATTTCGTAATCAATATGCTTCCTCAACAAAGGTTATGTTTTTTCTCACCTTTTGAAAAATTGTGGAGTATGAAGCCTGTTGATTTTTGAGTTTTCGGATGTGTATGCTATGTATTTGTGCCTAATTATTTACGTAGTAAGATGGACAAAAAAGCTGTTAGATGTATCTTTGTAGGATATGACAATCAGAGGAAAGGGTGGTGATGCAACCAAGAAATGTTACACATCCTGAAATGTGATTTTTTGATGAAGCTTCCTCATGGTGGTCCTCAAATAAAGAAGTACTACCAGATTCTGATATTTTTAAGGAAGTATTTGAAAGTTCTCAAATCCAATTTAGTTTAGACAAAGTTGATAATGATGCTACAGATGTCGAAGAAGGCACAACTCAAAATCCTTGGCAGATAGGAGTATATCAAAGGCCAAACGAAGAAATCAAGCAAGTTGAAGTTGATACATCAACTGCATTTAGAAGATCAACAAGAGCCCGAAAACCAAATCCTAAGTATGCTAATGCCGCCATAGTAGAAGAAGAAGAAGATACAAAAGAATCAGAGATATTTGAGGAAGCCTCTCTAAATCCTGTGTGGATTAAAGCTATGGAAGAGGAAATTGTTGCATTAAAGAAAAAACAGACTTGGGAGCTTGTATTAAAGCGAGAAGATGTCAAACCTATTTCTTGTAAATGGGTGTATAAGATAAAGCGGTAAGCAGATGGATCAATAGAAAGGCATAAGGCTCGTCTGGTAGCTTGAGGTTTTTCCTAACAATATGGACTAGACTATGATGAAACATATAGTCCAGTAGCAAAACTTACAATAATACAAGTCCTATTAACACTTGCAGCTAGCAAAAGTTGGAAATTGTCACAGATGGATGTGAATAATTCATTTTTACACGGAGAGCTAGACCGAGAAATCTGTATGGAACAGCAAATGGGTTTTCAAAGTCCAAATTATTCTGAATATGTGTGCAAGCTTCTAAAGACACTCTATGGATTAAAACAAACACCAAGGGCATGGTATGGTAAAATTGCTGAATTTCTTACTTATTGTGATTATTTAGTGACATCTGCAGATTCTAGCTTTTTCGTCAAAACTATTGGAGGAAAGCTAGCTATTGTGCTAGCATATGTAGATGATTTAATCATTATAGGAAATTGCAAAGAAGAAATTCTCCAAACCAAGGGAAATTTATCAATTCGCTTTCAGATGAAAGAGCTTGAACAACTCAAACACTTTCTTGGTCTAGAGGTTGATTATACTCACGAAGGAATAATTCTCCATCAACAAAAGTTTTCTAAAGATTTGTTGAAGAAGTTTAGAATGCTTATGTGTAAACAAATCTCAACACCAATGGAACCAAATACTAAAATGTGTGTTCATGAAGGAAAAGATTTGAGAGATGATACAATATACCGACAATTGGTGGGTAGTCTCATATATTTAACATTAACAAGACCTGATATTTCTTTTTCAATGGTTGTTGTGAGTCGTTAAATCCAAAATCCAAAGAAGCCTCATTTGGAAGCAGTTTGGCAAATATTAAGATATGTTAAGAATACACTTGACTATGATATTTTATACAAGAAAGGAGAAAATTTCAAATTAGTTAGCTATTGTGATGCTAACTATGCAAGTGATCATTATACTCGACGTTCAATGACTGGATATAGTTTTATGCTTGGGACTAGAGCTATTTCCTGGTGTAGCAAAAGACAACCAACTGTGTCTTTATCAACCACAGAAGCAGAGTATCGAGCAGCGACAATGACAACTCAAGAAAGTACTTGGCTTATGCAATTATTGAAGGACTTGCATCACTCAACAGAATATGACATTCTTTTATAATATGACAAGTTGTCGACAATATGTTTGGCTGAAAATCCAATCTTTCATGCAAGAGCAAAACATGTGGACGTACATTACCATTTTATCAGAGAAAAAGTTCTGCAAGAAGAAATTGCATTGAAGCATGTCAAGATAGAAGATCAAGTTGCAGACTTGTTTACAAAAGGCTTAAATAGCAACAAGTTTAAAAGGTTATGTTAACAACTTGGCATATTGGAAAGAATGGAAGCTGGTATTGAGGGGAAGTGTTAAAGTTGCAACACCAGCACGTATTCTTTCAGTTAACTTTGAATAATTCAAAATTACTTTTCCTATATTGTTTAAAAGGTTCTTAGTGTACGTTGTATTGTAAGTCTTTATGTGGCTATTATTTACTTTGAATAAGATTATCTTCAGCTCAATAAAATTATTTACTCAAATTTTTTTTTTTTGGCTAACTATTGGAGTTCAACACCTGATTCAATAGACCAGGTAGAGCTGGCTCGGTCCACCAGTGAGGTTCACAGCCCAGAGTGATTTGACCAGAGTTGTTGTTGGGTCAAAGAAAGTGCATTGGGCTCACAGATCAGAGAGGCCGAGATTCAAATGCACCACTTTGATCCTAAGTGTTAAAATGGACTACTACTGCGCTCCATTAGATGAAATTTATGAATTTAATATAATAATATTAGCTGGAATTCTTGCTTAGAGACTTACTTCTTCTCAGTAATCTCTTCTTAATGATAATTTACCTAAATTATAATTTAATGTGTACACTTCCTTCTCGTTAATCCATGATATTAATGCACTGCCTGTTTAAATCTACACCGTTACATACATGTGATGCCATGTGAATGAAGCTACGTGGGAAGTCACCAGAACCCACCTCCCCATGCCCCTAAGTAATTAAGTGTGCGAACTGTCACAACGTGAAGTTGTAACATTAATAAAAAAAAAGCTCTAGTTTCTTGATAGATCTGCTAAAGTGATGTAGTTTTTGACAGAGACCAGTTTGTATGCAGACGATAAGTAGTCTCCTTTCATGAAAGAGAGGGAGAGAGAGAGAGAGAGAGAAAGAGGGAGACAGACAGACAGAGGGAAAGGGGGTCTTCGTTGAATTGTTTTATGGTAAAGACAAGTGGGGATCGTTTAGAAGAAAGCAAAGCAAAGCAACCTATCGTGGGGGAAGAACATAAATAAAACAAGAGCCTGCCAAGTTGTCTTGAGGATGAACTGGTCAAAAGATATTGATGGAAATCCCAGTTTTCTGATGATATTTTTATTCGGAAATATTAAATAAAATGAGTTGGTGATTTACCATGATTAATGATGGGGACTGTAAAGAGGGTAAAACTAGTGCTATATAAACGCCCAGAAGAGGATCATTCGAGCAGAACCAAGCCTCACATTCCAGTGAGAAAGAGGAGGAAGATGGGTTCGGCAATGGCTGCTTTTTGGGTTGCAGTTTTAGTGGTGTTTCTCTCTCTAAACTTGCCTTCCCAAACCACTGCAAATTACCTTTACACTTCTCCTCCTCCTCCATCCCCACCGGAAAAGCCTCACAAGTACCCGCCGCCCCCGCATCACCATCACCACCACCACCACCACCACGGCCATCCTCCTCCCCACAAACACGAGCATCCGTATCCACCACCTCACAAAAAGCCTGAACACCCACCTCCTATTTACCATTACAAGTCTCCTCCTCCTCCTCCGCCCTACAAAAAGCCTTACTACCCTCCCCCAACTTACCATCACAAGCCTCCTCCTCATTATCC